>CM053028.1:224005290-224165290 GCA_028564925.1 Lithobates sylvaticus
CCATGTGGGTGTTTTCCTGGCTGGGGTGGGGTCCCTTGTCTCAACTACGGAGCAGGCAACCATTTGGGGTCCCATCTGCCTCGCTGCCTGCCAAGTACAGTGTTTCAGCCGACCTGTGAGTATAGACTTCTTTCTCTCCATGAGGTCTTTCCTCCCCTTAAAGGGTAGGACATATTAATTAATACTATATATCCATTTGTATTTACAGTTTGCCATACAGGAGTTGGGTACAGAAGTAGATGGCCATGAAATGCATTGAGTTTCCATGGGGTGCTCAGTCAAGCTTGGCTCACTACCTATTCACTGGCCCATATATATCTTTTATACATTTAAAATTCATTGAGTAGTATGTAACCACTCATGTGTATGTGCATCTGGATAGAGGGGGTGGAGCCACAAGATGGTGCCAAGTTTGAACTTGCCGTGAGGAGCCATGCACCACCCCGGGCGTATATGAGGATGTTTGTAAGCCTAGCTATACCCACTATGCTTATCTAGAGCCCATCTAGTCTGCCTAAACGCTGCCTGTTGCTGCTATATTGCTGCTATGTCCAGGAGAGCTGGTAACCTGTGTGGAGAGGTGTCGTGCTGACGGCCGCTGCATTTTATATCTCCTTCATCGCATTGACTGTCTGGACCATGAGAGAGAGGTAGCACTGAGAGGAAGTCTTACCCTGTTTGGGATTTGTTTGCGATCCCTCTCCTCCGGTCTCCGCTGGAGGTCCCCCCCCCCCTCCTCCGGTCCCCTCCTTCCCCGTCTCTGCTGGACCTGGTGTCTGCTCTGTTCTGGACGAGAGCAGGGCACTGTGGGACGCGAGGTGGGGCTGCGGCCCTCTCCCCTCCCCCCTGCCTGTGGGAGCGGTCCGCGGAGAGGGCGGCTGGGACGCTGACTATACTAAACTGGCTCAGCGTTGGGGGGAGCTGAGGCTGGTGCCGAGAGGAGAAGAGAGCAGGGAAGATGGGAGGGGGATAAAGGGAGAGGGTGATTGGGATGCCTGTTTGAGCCCGCTGGCTGCCTGCCTGGGATTGGTCGCTGCCGGCGCCGTTCCTGTGGCTCCTGCTGAGACGCTTGAGAGCATCGGTGTTTCGTATGTGAGAGAGGCGAGGAACCAGCAACCCCCCCCGGGGGGCAACGAAGTGGAGGTACTGGAGCTGATTGGCCGCTGGCTGGGTGTTGCAAAGCAGGACAATCGGTCCTGCAAAATCACACATGGGATCCCTGGAGCTCAATTGAAATCTTTTGCAAAGGCCCCTTGGTTTTTTTTTTTTTTTTTTTTTTTTTTTTTCTTCCCTCTTTCTTTTTTTTTGTGTTTTTGCTTTGAGATTTGAGGAGGCAAAGAAGCACGTTGTATATATCGCTTGGATTCGTCTAGACTCGAAGAGAAGCCTGAGGATCGGGTAGGACTGTTTATTAGATGGCATTAGACTGCATACAAAAGTAATCATATAAAAGTAAATCCTGGTTAAAGTCTTAAAAGGAACTCTGTCCATTAAACTTTGCCCTGAATATCTCTATATGCCCAAATGCTTTAGGACAAATTGAAATTTCCCTCACCTGAGAAGAGAAGGGGGGGTGAAAAAAAGGGAAAGGAAAACCTTTTTGGAGATTCAGAAACTTCAGATTCAGAAACTTACTTGCTCCACTGTGGGGTTAAGATGGTTTGAAATGCCTGCTTATAATGCTTTAAAACTTTGAACTTAAAACCATAGTGGTGATAACCAGGGATTACATCTGAAGCCTGAACATTTTTTTTTTTTTTTTTTTTCTTCTCTGCTTATCTGCCTCCCTGGAGAGAACTAATTGTCTGCCTGATAGTAGAAAGGAGGGAGAGATACTTAGGGCGTTTCCCCTGAAGGCTTGTTTTACACTGCCCTATATTGTATTATTTCTGTACTACTGGTATGAACCACCCATTGCTTTCTGAATAACTTGTATGTGTTCATCTAAATTTTCAGGATTTTCCCACTCTCATTTCTCTTAGTTATAAATATTAGTGGATGGTCGTACTTGAACATATATTTGTATATCTGAAAACTGTTTAACTATTGCTCGTCTCTAAGAATGTTGCACGCTTAGTAGGTATCTGTCGGGCAGATAGGGGTCTGGAGAAAAGTGGAGAGGGAAAGAGGAGAGAAGGGAGGGGGAGAGGAGAGGAGAGGAAAGAATGATGTCACACCTTGAATTTAAATGCTGATTGTTCCTCATATATTATCTACTGATTTTTATTTTTTCATGTCCCACAAACTGAACTAAATTGACGGTATTGGGAGACAGTTAATTAATTGACCAACTAGAAATATAGTGTAAGGGGTAAGGTTCAGTAGGAAAAATATATATATATATATATATATATATATATGTGTGTATGTATATATATATATGTATGTGTGTTCTTTTTTTTTTTTTTTTTGGTTATTTGTCCTCCAGCAGCGAAAGCCTTCAGAATTGATAATTCAGGATCTCATTTATCTGGTTATCTTGAAAAATATATAAATACCTAGTTATATCTATTAACATAACCTGTAGACACTCGCTGACCTCCAGTATATTGCTCTGTATATTCGATTCAGTAACAAAATCCCCTGCTGTGACACTGAATGAATACAAGGAATAATAACGCAGGAAAGGATAAAATGGGAAGAAAAGGGGCAAAAACTAATCAAGAAGATAGCCAAAACAGCAACTCTATAAAACCGTATATGGTACAGAATAGAGCCGAGCAAAAAACGGAGGGTATAAATAAAAACGCAACAGAATCTACCGCCGAATTTGAAAGGGCGGAGCCAACAATACACTCTCCAGAAGAACAAATTAATAAACGGGAAGGGCCTGGGGAAAGTAATCTCCACGCCAGGGCAGGAGAAGGAGTAAGTGACCCGAAGGTTCAACAACAGAAGACGGTTGGAGGTACCGATATGGATGGCCTACAAGCTCTCCCCACCAAGCAGGACATGGCAGAGATGATGTCTCATCTAGAAAGTATGATTAAAGGAGAACTGAATGCCACCAGAATGGAGATACAAAATGTACTACAAAGGGTGGAAGAATCCGAAACACAATTGGAGGAACATAAAAATGCAATCTTAGAACTACAGGCAAGGGCTGAATCAGATTGGCTGGAAATGAGGAATATACGCTATAGACTGGAAGACCAGGAGAACCGCAGTAGACGGAACAATTTGAGGATCCGCGGCCTACCTGAGTCAGTAAAGAATAGTGACTTGGAAAAGACAGTTCGTGAGGTGTTTAATAAGATCTTAGATAAAGATATATCATCCCTCATATATGTTGATAGAGTTCATCGGATTCAAAAAACCACGGCAACACCTGATGTAGCAAGAGATGTAATAGCGAGATTCTCCTATTATGAAATAAAACAACAAGTCTCAAAAAGCATGAGGACTGCTGCACCAATTAAATTTAATGAGAGTGAAATATTAATTTTTACAGACTTATCACAAGAGACCTTATTCAGAAGGAGAGCGCTGAAACCCCTGATAAACCAGTTACAGGCAAAACATATTACGTATAGATGGGGCTTCCCAGCATGTTTGATTGCTAAAAACCAAGGGATATCAGCTACACTACGATTCCCAGAAGATTTGAAAGAGTTCTGCAGCAAATTAGATCTGCCATGCATTAACTTGGAGAACTGGGAAAAGAAACCAGCTGAATGGAAGAAACTAACAGATCAGCAATGGGAAAAAGCTTAATGTTTGCTGAATGGAATATAGAGGACTAAATATATAACTGATCAGCATGGGAGGGATTAGGGGTATAGAGTCTTAGTAAGGGAAGAAACACGCCCGGGGTGCATGGGGGTCCGGCAATGCCTGTCCGCTCCCCCATTCCCATCCCTTGATTTGGGATGAGGTCTGGGGGCCCGGACGGACATGGTATAACCCCCAAGGAATGCCCTGCCCGGCTGACCGCTCACGATATGGATGGGAGCGGGGCAGGTCAAAATATTTGGAGGGGAGGCTGGGAGGGGGGAGGGAGGGTTCCCAAGAAGAACCCTATCGGGGAGGGATTGGGAGTTGTATGGATTTGGTGTGTACTGTTTAATTGTTTGTTAGTAAAGTGGACATGGATCATCTCAGATATAATAGAAGTACCCCATCCCCCAATTGTATGTGACTTAGGATGGCACCGTTGAAGATAGTGACATATAATGTCCGAGGCTTAAATAATCCCAGTAAGCGGCATCAAATATTACAGGAATTAAAAAGCTTCTCCGCAAATGTAATATTTCTACAAGAGACCCATTTTAAATGGTCATCCAGGGTTGGATTGAACTCTAAGAATTTCCCTATCTGGTTCCACGGATACTCTCCTGACAAGAGATCTAAAGGAATAGCAATAGGCTTTGATAAAAATACACTATTTAATTTAAAAGGGATGGAATCTGATTCAGAAGGGAGGTATCTGTTCATCAAGGGGTCTATGTTTAACATTGACTATACATTTGTGAACATATATTGCCCCAATATCCACCCGTGTATGTTCCTGAAGAAGGTTTTGAATAAGTTGGAAAACTTCAGGGAAGGGAAAGTTATTATGGCAGGGGACTTTAACTTTGTGCTCGAACCAGCCCTGGATACCCAGCCTTTCTCCCTGCGCTCAGAAGGTAAATATCTAAAGGAAGTAAAACAAAAATTACATCAGCAACAGCTTGTAGAGGCCTGGAGAATCATGCACCCTAGGGGAAGGGATTTTACATACTTCTCCCAGATACATTCTTCGTACTCGAGAATCGATTATGTCTTCTTGGATCATAAGCTATTAGAGGGATTATCAAAGGCAGAAGTGAAATCAATCACCCTCTCGGATCATGCCCCGGTTATAGTTAGCTTGGAATTAAAAAATATACCGGATAGGCATAGATCCTGGAGGCTGGATGAATCGCTACTGTACGATCAAGATATAATGGAGGACCTGGAGAGAGATTTGAGTCTTTTCTTTAAAGAGAACAATGTTGAGAACATCGACCCAACCATACTCTGGGAAACGCACAAAGTATTTATGAGAGGGAGATTAATAGCAGAAGGGGCCAAGAGGAAAAAAATTTGGATAGGCCAGAAACAGTCACTCCTACAAGAGATCCAGGATCTAGAACAACTCCATAAAAATTTTAATGATGATAAAGTAAAGAGAGAACTGATAATAAGACGAGAGGCATTAAAGGAATTAATGGAGCTAGAAGCCAAACGAGCATTTATGAGAATAGAAAAAAGGCAGTATGAATATGGAAATAGACCGGGGAGAGTGTTGGCGGGGGTGATTAAACCTAGAAGGAATGTAAATTATATTGCAAAAATGAAAGATAAAAAGGGAGAAATGAAATACTCCACTAAGGACATAAGTAAAGTTTTTTTTAAGTATTATCAATCATTATATAATATAAATATTACTGAAGACCCTGAAGATAGACAAAATAGAAGTCAAAATATAAAACAGTATCTTGAGAAGATTCAGCTGCCAGAACTATCAGAAGAGGATTTAAATAACCTAGAAAAAGACATATCAAGCGATGAAATAAAGCAGGCGATCAGGAAAAGTGAGGGGGGCAAAAGTCCGGGTCCAGACGGATACACTGCCCTGTACTTTAAAAAGTTTATTGACACCCTGACCCCATTCTATCATTCCTATATGAATTCCATAGGGGAAGGCCTGAAAATTCGTCAAGAAGCCCTGGGGGCATACATATCACTTATAGGAAAAGAAGGCAAGGACCCAACTATATGCTCAAGCTTCCGGCCAATTTCCCTGATAAATGAGGATGTTAAAATATACGCCCGGATATTGGCCGAGAGACTGAGACCCCTTATGCCTGATTGTATTGAGAAAGATCAAGCAGGGTTTGTCCCGGGGAGGGAGGCAAGAGACAATGTATTGAGAACAATCCTGTTAATGCATGCCGCAAAAAAGGGAAAGAAACCTGCCATCTTCCTATCAATAGATGCCGAAAAGGCTTTTGATAGGTTAGATTGGGATTTTATGGTACAGACACTGCAAAAAATTGGCATAGGTCCAAAAATGCTGAGGTGGATCGAAGCTCTCTACTCGAACCCCACGGCTAAAATTCAGGTTAATGGAACCCTGTCTGATACTCTTCAGTTGAACAACGGTACACGACAGGGTTGCCCCCTCTCGCCACTACTTTTCGTGATCTCTTTGGAACCCCTCCTAATCTCTATAAGAGCCAATAAGAAAATTAAAGGAATAGAAGTTGCGGGACAGGAACATAAGATATCAGCATTTGCTGATGATATTATGTTATACGTAACGAACCCAGCACAGACGCTCCCAGATATTTTGATGGAACTAAATGGCTATGGGGCCATCTCAAATTTTAAGATCAATATGGAAAAAACCGAGATACTTGATATCGCGGTCCCCCCAGAAGAAGCTAGGGATCTTAGAATCCTATTCCCATTTAGGTGGAGAAAAAGAGGATTGAAGTATCTGGGAGTGTCTTTATCAGCATTAACAACTGACTTATATCAAGATAACTACTTACCCTTACTAAATAAAATTAAACAGGACTTAAAAGGTTATCAGGCCCATAGATTGTCATGGTTCGGCAGAATAAGCGTGATCAAAATGATGACCCTACCGAAAGCTTTGTATATCTTTCAGTGTCTCCCAATAAGTATCCCTGCCACATATTTCAAAATTCTCCGACTAATAGTACAAAAATTTATATGGAATAACAAAGGGAATCGTGTCTCATATAAAGTCCTGAGTAGACCAAAGGAGAGAGGGGGATTATCTCTCCCAGACTTTGAAAAATATTATGAGGCAGCGGTATTGCGGAGAATCCTGGACTGGGCCCATGGCTCTCCATATAAAAAATGGGTAACACTTGAACTAGAACTGAGTAACTCTGCCCTGAATCAGATTATCTGGATCCCACCCCAATATAGAGGCCTCCCTAGGGATATGCCCCCAACTACTGTAGAAACACTCAGAATATGGGACAAAATATCTAAAAATAGATCCATGGAATACAATAGCCCTCTGTTACCCCTCACAGGAAATAATTATTTCCCTCCAGGCAAAGAAAATAAATTATACCTAAAGTGGACATCATCGGACCATTTGAGGTTAAAGGACGTTCTGAAAGGGAATGTTCTCTGTACATTACTCGAATTACAAGGAAAATATGGTAAAACGCCCTGGGACGCATGGAGATATAGGCAACTCGAACACTTTGTAGGTTCTCTTCCAAAGCCGCTTCGCTCAGACAGGAGATTGGATAAATGGGAAAGATTAGTTGACAAAGCCGGGAATAATAGACAGGGTCTCTCAAAAGTATATAGCCTACTGATAACCCCTCTAGAACTGGACTCCCTGTGTCTCGTGGAGAATTGGGAAAGGGAACTAAATCACCCGTTGCTTGAAAGTATGAGAAGTAAAGTCTTTGATTACACGCACTCAACTTCAGTGGACACAGGGATAAAAGAAATGAATTATAAATTATTAACAAAGTGGTATTATGTCCCAACTAAATTACATAAAATTAATCCCACTCAATCACCTCTATGTTGGAGGGAGTGTGGAGAGACAGGTACCCATGCACATATATGGTGGCAGTGTCCCTTAATCCAATCATATTGGAGGGAAGTGGTGGATTGGATAAAGAAGATTAGCGGGACTATAATGGAATTTGACCCCTGGCAATGCCTGTTCCATGCAACAGGGATATCGAGGAAGAAATATAAAAAATCTATTATACCATTCCTGCTGAATGCAGCAAAGAAATTAATTCCGAAACAATGGAAGACGAAAAATACTCCGACAATAAAGGATTGGTTTAGGGAGATAGATAAAATTAGATGTATGGAAGAAGTAATACACCTGCAAAACAACTTGGAAACAAAATACCTTGACACTTGGAAGTGCTGGCTGGAATTTAGACTATCTCAAGTCTATATGAGTTATGTGGGGAACAATTAGATGCTTTATTATTACCTATCTCTGGATTTCCACCCTGTCCCCACCTCTTCCCCTCTTTCCATGCCCCCCCCCCCTTTTTCTTACTGAGCACTTAGGGAGCTAACACAAAAAATAAATGGTGTTTTTACCAATTATTAAGGGAAAAAGGGAGAGGAGAAAGGTGTGTTTTTTTTTTTTTATCTCCTTCCCCTTCCTCACTTTTGGAATAAGGATCACTTAGGGAGTCACTAAAATAGATGTAGGGACTTATTGCCATCCCCTTTCTTCACTTTTGGAATAAGGATCACTTAGGGAGTCACTAAAATTGATGTAGGGGCTTATTGCCACACAATATCACATGTAGGAAGCAGGTAGTATCCCCTTCCATACTTTTTTTTTTTTTTTTTCTCCTTAACCTTTGGAACAAGGATTACTTAGAATCAATAAAATAGATGTAGGGGCCTACGGCCACATAATATCACATGTAGGAAGTAGGCAGAGTCCCCTTCCACGCCTTTTTCACTTTTTTTTCTTTTTTTTTCTCTCCTTTTTCCATTTCACTTTTGGAATAAGGATCACCCAGAGAGTCACTAAAATAGACGTAGGGGCTTACCTCCACATAATACCACAAGTAGGAGGTGGGTAGTATCCCCTCCTATACCTTTTTCACTAAGTTTTTTTTTTTTTTTTTTTTTTTTTTTGGAACAAGGACCACTTAGAGAATTTCTAAAATAGATATACGGACCTATTGCCACACAATACCACAGTAGGAGCTGGATAGTATCCCCTTCTATACCTTCTCCATAAAGGGCATAGGGTGTGGTGTGTGTATATATGTAGGTACGACACGCTGGGGAACTACGGGAGTGGTGAGGAGGGGTGGACTGGGGGGAATTGGGGGTGGTTAATTACCCAGGGGGGTGGGGGGTGGGAAGGAAAAAGGAATACTACATAAAATATTGCTTGAATAAAGTTAGACGGAGTAAAGAATTAAATCAGGAAGATGGGGGACTAGTACTATTAGTTTTTTCTACGAAAAATATACTGAGACTGATCCATGTGTTTTGTTGATTGTGTTTTTTTTTTTTTCTCTCCTTTGCTGTGTGTCTATTTATTTGTTATGTAAATATTTATGTATAAGTCCTATGTATGTGTACGTATATATAGATATATATGGGACTTTATAAAAACGTGGAATGTTATTTTTTGGTTTTTTTCTTGCTTGTTTTTTTGTATATGTGAAAAAATCTTTTCAATAAAAAATATTTAAACACATGTGTATGTGCATCTATCGTACAGCAGCTCTTTTGCATATGGGTTACCAATGCCTGTTAATAGGAAACATCTTGTATTATACTTTATCATTACTTACTATCTATGTGCTGGCAAGTTGACATATATGTATCTATTACGTTTATGCCATGTGTATGTGCAGATATATGAAAATACTTTTTTTATCTGTTTTATATTATTGTTACAAATAAATAATGTTTACCAACCACTCTACCTCCACAAGTCAATTGCCTCATTTAACCACTTGCCTACTGGGCACTTAAACCCCCCTCCTGCCCAGACCAATTTTCAGCTTTCACACTTTGAATGACAATTACTCAGTCATGTAATACTGTACCCAAATGAAATTATGTTTTGTCCTTTTTTTCCATACAAATAGAGCTTTCTTTTGGTGGTATTTGGTCACCTCTGGGTTTTTAATTTTTTGCGCTATAAATGAAAAAAGACAGAAAATTTTGAAAATAAAACGCTTTTCTTAGTTTATGTGATAAAATTTTGCAAATTATAATTTTTTCTTCATAAATTTTGGCCACAATTTATACTGCTACATATCTTTGGATAAAATAATCCAAATTATTGGATATTATTTGGTCTGTGTGAAAGTTAGAGAGTCTACAAGCTGTGGTGCGAATCATAAAAAATTGATCACACCTGATGTACTGGTGGCCTATCTTATTTCTTGCGACCCGAACAAGCCAGAAAAGTACAAATACCCTCAAATGACCCCTTTTTTGAAAGTAGACATTCCTAGGTATTTAGTAAGATGCATGGTGAGGTTTTTTTTCCCCACACTTCTTTGCAAAATTAAGATTTTTTTTCCCCACAAAATTGTCATTGTAATAGGTTATTTCTCTCACATGGCATGTGTATACCACATTCTGCTACTCCTCCTGCGTATAGCAATACCACGTGTGGGACTTTTTCACAGCCTGGCCACATACAGAGACCCAATATGCAGGGAGCACCATCAGGCGTTCTAGGAGCATAAATTACACATCTCATTTCTCAACCACCTATTACATTTTTGAAGGCCCTGGAGCACCAGGACAATGGAAGCGCCCACAAAGTGACCCCATTTCGAAAAGCTAACAACCCAACGTATAATCTACAAAACATAATGAGTCTTTTGAACAGTTCATTTTTTTCCAGAAGTTTTTGGAAAATGTGGAAAAAAAATGAACGCATTTTTTTTACGCAAAGTTGCCCATTTATAAGATATTTCCAACACATTGCATGTACATAGCAAAAATGACACCACAAAATACATTCTGGTACTCCTCCTGAGTATAGCGATACCAAATGTGTGAGACTTTTACACAGCTTGGCCACATACAGAGGCCCAATATTGAAATAGGACCATCAGGCATTCTAGGAGCATAAATTACACATCTCATTTCTCAACCACCTATTACATGTTGAAGGCCCTGGAGCACCAGGACAATGGAAACGCCCACCAAGTGACCCCATTTTGGAAAGCTAACACCCCAATGTATAATCTATGAGGCATAATGAGTCTTTTGAATGGTTAATTTTTTCCAGAAGTTTTTGGAAAATGTGGAAAAAAATTAAAATGCATTTCTTTTTCTTGCAAAGTTGTCCATTTATAAGATATTTCCAACACATAGCATGTACATAGCAAAAATGACACCCCAAAAAACATTATGCTACTCCTCCTGAGTATGGTAAACCTTTTTATACCACTGGTATGTTCGTCTTGTGGAAAGGTAGGGTTCAAGCATCTGGTCGTTGAAGTCAACACCTCCCATGAACATATTGTATTCGTAGATAGATGTTGGCTTTTGGATTGGACCATTCCTCCTGGTGTTCTCAATGAATGTATTGTTGTGGATCGAAGAAATCATGTAGACATCCCTTCTGTCCCTCCACTTCACAGACAGAATTTCCTCATTCTGTAAACTCGCCGCCTCCCCTCTTCTTAACCTCTTGTTGATGAGGCTTTGAGGAAAGCCCTTCTGGTTCGTTCTTACGGTGCCGCATGCTGGAGTGTTCTTTCTGTGAAGGTTGCGGAACAGGGGCAAACTTGTATAAAAGTTGTCCACATACAAATGATAGCCTTTCTCCAGGAGTGGGTTTATGAGTTCTCAAATGACTTTCTCGCTTGATCCAATGTATTCTGGACAATTAGGGGGATGTAGCTGGGTGTCCTTCCCTTCGTATACCATGAAGGAATATGTTTACCCTGTGGCTCGGTCGCACAATTTATACTACTTCACCCCATAGCGGGCCCTTTTGGTGGGAATAAATTGTTTTAAGCCCAGCCTGCCAGAAAATTTGATAAGGGACTCATCCACACATATGTCTAATAATCTATTAGTGGTTGAATTTTATAAAGCTTATGAAAATTTGGGTCACTTCGGGGAGGGCACTGTGTATTGTCGTTATAGTGTAGGAATCTCATAATCATGAGATATCTGGTTCTGGGCATTACTGAGGAAAGGATGGGGATGTGGTAGATGGGGCGGGATGACCAATATGAACGTAATTCATTTTTTATGTTTAGTCCCATCCAGAATGTGAGGCCCAAAAATGTTTTAAACTCCTCCACTGTTAGGGCTGTCCACTCGTAGGGACGGGCATAAGAGGACGTTGGATTACTTGCTATGAATTGTTGTGCATATAGGTTGCACTGGGCCACAATCGATGCAAGCATGTCCTCAGTAAAAAATAAATGGAAAAATCTATCGGGGAAAATTTTTCTGTGTCCACCTGGACTCCTGGCTGGGTAGTGAAAGGGGGAATGTTAGCTTCTCCTGAATTAGAAGGAAGCCACAAGGAAATAGGGAAATCTGGCATGGGACCTAACCCTTTGGGACTGAGGTGACATCCCACTGGTACGTGGCCTTTGCCGAGGTACTGCGGTGCTGGTGGATGGCACTGCGGTGCTGGTGGATGGCACTGCCTCCTCACCATTACGCCTTTGTCTGACGGGCGGACTCTCATCCTTCTCCTCTGAGGCTGTCAGTGTACCACTGGTTAGGATAGGCTCGTAGTCAACGTCAGACTCAGAATCTGAATATGAGGAGGAATCTGAAGCGGAGAGCTCCCCGTTGCTCCCGCCGGCTAAAAATAATCTTCTAGCCATTGTTGGTGATGACAGAAGGCACTGATGACACGTGACACTGATGACAGCTGGCACTGAATTACACGTGGCACTGATGACACGTGACACTGGTAACACTGATAACAGATGGCACATGGCACTGACAGGTGGCACTGATGACAGGTGGCACTGATGACAGATGGTACTCACAGGTGGCACTGATGACAGATGGTACTCACAGGTGGCACTGATGACAGATGGTACTCACAGGTGGCACTGATGACAGATGGTACTCACAGGTGGCACTGATGACAGATGGGACTGGAACTGGCAGATGGCACTGATAGGTACTGTGGGCACTGTATACTGTATATGTGTTTTGTACACTCACAATCTGAAGCACAGAAGCTCTCCCTCCTCACACGCAGTTTCTGTGGTGTGAGGAGGGAGAGTCGGCAATGAGAGATGATCTCATATGTTTATTTGAGGTCATCTCTCATTGGACACAAAGATCGAGTGCTAAATGGCCGCTGTGATTGGCCATGTAGCACGATCTGTGATTGGCTGTGTCCAAGGGATTTTCGCCGATGCACGCCCTCGAGGGCACATGGGGAGGGAGTCAACAGGAGGATGTCCAGGGACACCCTCCCGGAAATTGAGCGCCACGCTGTAGCCGTCTTTTGGCTATAGCGCAGGTGCAAAGTGGTTAAAATCCCACATCCCCCTTTTTGTTTACGTACTCGTACCCGGGATGGAGGTACATATAATGTGCCTCATTTAAAGTCCCAAAGCCCCCCCCCCTTTGAGTTAACTTATTTTCCATTTAATTCAGGCATTTCTCCCGATCTACTTGATTACTGACAATTCTTTTTTGGATAAATTTAAATATTAAATTCCAAACCAGGTATGAGATTGTGATTATTTTTATACATATACTAACTATGTGTTCAATTCACCCTCCCACACTGAAAATACATTGTCCAAAAATTGGAACCAACATTTACAATTTTCTTTAAATAAAACGTTGTTATATATAAAAAAAACTTTTCAATCATGTCAAAAAATGCATTTGCATATGGGGGGGGGGGGCAACATTTGAACCCATCGCCTCACCCCTGAGTTGCAAATAATGTGTATCCTTAAAGAGAAAGACATTTTCTTCCAATACAATTTTAAATAGTTGTATCAAGAATGTAATCTGATTTATATTGTACCATCCTGATGCAGTCAGGATGCGGCCGCAGGCTTCAATTACTAATTCATGTGGAATCACTGTTTATAAACTCGAAATGTCCCAGGTAACAGAAATTAATCTGCAGATACAGTTAAATCATACATTTTCATCAAAAAAATTATATAAATGGGGTTGACAGACGTGGGGAATGACGCTGACCAGAGCAGACGTGTGTTTCCCTCCCCCAGTCAACCAGCTGCAAACCCTGATGAGCCGATGAGAACGGCTGAGTAAAGCGGGCAAACGCCAGATGAAGTCCTAGCAGTCACCGGGATGCTGTATAGACAGAGAGCTTCTGATATCAATAGACATCAGCCATACTGGATAGCTGAACATACCATCTGTCCCCGCCGTACCCAGCTGATCCCAAAACCCTGAAAGTGGACGGAGGAAAGGGGCTACCTGGTCGGGCTGACGGATCCATCCACGTTGCTCCCGTGCGGCAAGACTGACAGGCTCCTCCGGACGGATCCGCTCGGGACGCCGGAGAGTGGATGAGAAGCGCCGGCTCGGAAGTACTCGTGGGTCCCCGGAGGATACCGAGGCTGTGATTTCGGCCCCGAAGATAGCCGAGTGCAGCCGAAAACCATTGTAGCTGTACGGAAACAGCTGAAGCCGCCGAAAAGGCAACACAAGTGTGGGGTCGCACCACAGGAAGCAAACCTTGAAATACAGAGCCATAGCGGTACAGATATCCCGGGATTTCCCTTACAGGTAAAACAGGAGGTAGTACCCGGAGACACCTCAAACTAATCCATGTCTGGCAGGCCTTATTTTAATGGGCTTTAAGCACAGGAAAGACAGAGAAAACGGATCCAAGGACAGAAGGGGTCTACAAATAAGGTCTGAAACTTATTATTCCTTGCTTTTAGGTTTTTCCTTTACTACGTATGGGTCTTATGTACCCTGTATTGCATCTGTACAGGAATATACTATATATTTTGTTATAGTCTGGATAAAGTATATAAAAAAGGCTTGGTTGTGACACATACACTGAACAAGTTACAGGCTCCCCCTTACTATCCCAAAGGGACTTAAACAGGAAAGGATAAGGAGAGGAGAGGGATAGGGGGAAGAAGGAAAGGAAAGGAAGAAGAGGAAGACCCCTCGGATCCAGCAAAGGGGGAAAGGGGAAGGAAGAAGGAGGAGAAGGGGGAAAGAGAAAGAGAGAAAAAAAAAAAAAAAAAAAGGGAAAGAGAAGGATCCTACGGGTAGAATACCTTGACCCCGCAATCTAAATAATAAATATACAAACCCCAAGGAGTTCCACTCAGGACACATTTTTCTCTCTCTCTTTGACCTTACCCACTCTTTGTCCTTGGAAATGCCACCTAAAAACACGCATTCACAAAAAGCGAAAAAAGAGAGGATCAGTGGGGGGAACGTCAAAAAATCCCCCAACAGTAGCAAAACCATATATATGGAAGAAGCCATATGCGGCGTACACACGAAGGGACAATCCCGCGGGATTATCCTCTGGACTGAAGTCCAGCGGATAATCCCCTCGTGTGTGGGCGCCGGCGGACTTTTTGGCGCCAAAGTACGGCGGACTAAAGTTTCAGGTTTTGTTTTCAAATTATCCGCTGGACTTGGAAGTCCAGCGGACAATCCCGCCGTTAGTGGGCAAGTCCGCGGGACTTTTGAAATGAAGGGACTTGCCGCTCATCGGCAAGTCCGTTCATTTAGCACGTGACTTCAGGTTACGTAGCTAGCGTAGGCAGTTACTGCCGCCGCGCTAGCTCCGTGACCTGGCATGGATTTAAAGGGAATCCCCACGCCGAAAAAACGGCGTGAGGGTTCCCCCCAAATCCATGTCAGACCCTCATCCGAGCACGCAGCCTGGCAGGCCAGGAAAGGGGTGGGGACGAACGAGCGCCCCCCAGGCCGCGTGCCCTCAACATGGGGGGTGCCCTGGGGAAAGGGGGGCCGTGCGGCCCCCCCACCCCAAAGCACCTTGTCCCCATGTTGATGAGGACAAGGGCCTCTTCCCAACAACCCTGGCCGTTGGTTGTCGGGGTCTGCGGGCGGGGGCTTATCGGAATCTGGGAACCCCCTTTAATAAGGGGGCCCCCAGATCCCGGCCCCCCATCCTATGTGAATGAGTATGGGGTACGATGTACCCCTACCCATTCACCTAAGGTGTAAAATGTAAAGTAAAAAAAAACACCCACACTTTTGAAAAAATAGTTTATTGCACTGCTCCGGGGGTCTTCTTCCGTCTTGGGGGTCTTCTCGCCGGACTCCCCCGCCATTTACCAAGCTCTTTTACCGAGCGGGGGAAGTCCGGCTACCTTCTTCGTCGTCGCCGCCGTCTGGGGGTCTCGATCCGCCTTCGGGGGTCTTCTTCCGTCTTGGGGGTCTTCTCGCCGGACTCCTCCCCTCTCTTCTGCTCTTTTACCTAGCTCTTTCACGAGGGGAGGAGTCCGGCTACCTTCTTCGTCGTCGCCGCCGTCGTCTGGGGGTCTCGATCCGCCTTCGGGGGTCTTCCGGGGGTCTCTTCTGTTCTTGCGGCGGTCGTCGTCTTCCGCGCCGCCGGCGCCTTGTCCTTCTTCTTGTCCTTCTTGTTCTTGTTCTTCTTCTTCTTCCGATGTTGACCCGTCGCTGTCTCTGCCCGGAATGCCTGTGCCGATCTGCGCTCGGACTTATATAGGGACATGGGGGACAGGGTCACATGTTCATGTCACATGGTGACCCCGCCCCCTTGCGATGTCACAGTCCCAGCATCCTCCGGGACTGTGACAACACAAGGGGGCGGGGTCACCATGTGACATGTGCATGTGACCCTGTCCCCCATGTCCCTATATAAGTCCGAGCGCAGATCGGCACAGGCATTCCGGGCAGAGACAGCGACGGGTCAACATCGGAAGAAGAAGAAGAACAAGAAGGACAAGAAGAAGGACAAGGCGCCGGCGGCGCGGAAGACGACGACCGCCGCAAGAACAGAAGAGACCCCCGGAAGACCCCCGAAGGCGGATCGAGACCCCCAGACGACGGCGGCGACGACGAAGAAGGTAGCCGGACTCCTCCCCTCGTGAAAGAGCTAGGTAAAAGAGCAGAAGAGAGGGGAGGAGTCCGGCGAGAAGACCCCCAAGACGGAAGAAGACCCCCGAAGGCGGATCGAGACCCCCAGACGGCGGCGACGACGAAGAAGGTAGCCGGACTTCCCCCGCTCGGTAAAAGAGCTTGGTAAATGGCGGGGGAGTCCGGCGAGAAGACCCCCAAGACGGAAGAAGACCCCCGGAGCAGTGCAATAAACTATTTTTTCAAAAGTGTGGGTGTTTTTTTTTTTACTTTACATTTTACACCTTAGGTGAATGGGTAGGGGTACATCGTACCCCATACTCATTCACATAGGGTGGGGGGCCGGGATCTGGGGGCCCCCTTATTAAAGGGGGTTCCCAGATTCCGATAAGCCCCCGCCCGCAGACCCCGACAACCAACGGCCAGGGTTGTCGGGAAGAGGCCCTTGTCCTCATCAACATGGGGACAAGGTGCTTTGGGGTGGGGGGGCCGCACGGCCCCCCTTTCCCCAGGGCACCCCCCATGTTGAGGGCACGCGGCCTGGTACGGCTCAGGAGGGGGGGCGCTCGTTCGTCCCCACCCCTTTCCTGGCCTGCCAGGCTGCGTGCTCGGATGAGGGTCTGACATGGATTTGGGGGGAACCCCCACGCCGTTTTTTCGGCGTGGGGATTCCCTTTAAATCCATGCCAGCTTGCGGAGCTAGCGCGGCGGCATTTACTGCCTACGCTAGCTACGTAACCTGAAGTTACGTTCGAAATGAACGGACTGCTCCGTGTGTGGGCAAGTCCGTTCATTTTCAAAAGTCCCGCGGACTTTTGGCCGGCGGATTATCCGCTGGAGAAGTCCGTGCGTGTGTGGGCAAGTCCACACCCTCGGAAAGTCCAGCGGACCTAGCCGGAAAGTCCAGCGGATTGTCCGCTGGACTTAGGTCCGCCGGGAAAAGTCCGTACGTGTGTACGAGGCAATAGGAGGACAAAATTGGGATATACAATCATACATAAAATCAATACCCACAAGAGAGGACATGGACAAATATGTATACAGACTAGAGACCTCCTATAAAACTGAGATACAAACAATAAAAGCATCGGTAATGGATACACAAAATAGAGTGGAAATTATAAGTACAAAAATTGAAGATATAAACCAAAAAATCCTAGACCTGGAGGAAAGGAACCAAGAATCCGATAGATTCCTAGTTCAATTGTTTAATACAAATGATGAATTGGAAAATAGAACTAGACGCAATAATATCAGGGTCAGAGGATTGTCGGAAACATTAGCACCAGATAAACTGAAAAATACATTACAAGAAATTTTCAACAAAATATTAAATCGACCGAATACAACTGCTATTGAGATAGATCGAGCACACAGGGCACTGGGACCTAAAGATAAGGATCCAGCAAAACCTAGAGACGTAACTTGTAGGATACACTTTTTCCAGGTCAAAGAGAACATTATGGTAGAGGCAAGGAAACAAAGGAACTTTGAATTTGAGGGTACTCCATTGATCCTTTTGCAGGATCTGTCTAAACATACCCTGATTAAGAGGAAAGCACTGAAACCCTTACTGGACATACTAAAAGAAAAAAAAATTCTATACAATGGGGCACCCCGTTTCAGATAATAGTTCAATCAAATGGCCAAAAAAACACATTTCGGGACTTGAAAGATCTCCCAGACTTCATGAAAAACCTCGATTTGCCCCCAATTGATCTACCAGCATGGCCACAATCATACCTGGATATTTCGAAGGGACTATATAGAAGAAGATAGACTGAATAAGGAGAAATGAATGGTTGGGGTTGGGGGAGGTTTTTTCTGTATAAGATGAATGTATTTGCATTTGTTTTAAGTTTATATATGGTTATTACTTAAGTACAGATATGATAAGGGTGAATCACGCTATATAATAGATGGTAGATAATTTCCTGACCGTTGGGCTAACAATGGTCAGTAGGATAGTAAGAAAGGCGAACACTGTTCCCCCATTATAGTGGAGGGGAAAGAAAAAGGAAAGAAAAAGGAAATATATATAGAGTTGTGTTTTTTTTTTTTTTTTTATTAATTTTTTTTATTTTTTATTTTTTATTCTTTTGGGGATAATTTTTTCACTGTCCAAATTGGACAATAAATAAGGCACAAGACGCACAAGCACCTTTTTTTTTTATTTATTTTTTTTAGAATTTAATATAATATACACTCAGTATTTGCATATGTTTGAAGTCTATATATGGTATATATGGATATCACTTATTATTTAGCACAGATATGATGAGCTTGAAGCAAATAATGATTAATATGATAATAAGAAAAGTAAACACTTCCTACCTACCCCCTCCCCCCCTTTTTTTTTTAGAACTTAATATAATATACACTCAGTATTTGCATATGTTTGAAGTCTATATATGGTATATATGGATATCACTTATTATTTAGCACAGATATGATGAGCTTGAAGCAAATAATGATTAATATGATAATAAGAAAAGTAAACACTCCCTACCCACCCCCTCCTCCCCCTTTTTTTTTTGTTTTCCCTTTCTCTCTCTGGTCTATGACTATAAGAATCCAACATAACATACATTTAGTATTTGCACATGTTTAAAGTCTATATATGGTATGTATGGATATCACTCACTGTTTAAATATGGATATGATAGGTTTGAGGAATGTTATATAATGGATAGTGGATGACTTCTCTACTGCTGGGCAAACTGTGTCTGGTACATATGGATATCACCTATTGTTTAAATATAGGGATGATAAGCTTGAACTATGTAATACAATAGAGGGTAGATAATTTATTTTCTGTGGGGCAAATAATGGTTACTACGGCAGTAAGAAATACAAACACCCCCTCCTCCCCCTCTTTTTTTTTTTTTGTTTTGTTTTGTTCTTTCCCTCTCCTCTCTTCCCCCCTCTCCATTATAGATAGAATCATACACCTCTAGGTAATCTTTTCCCGCTCTATTTTAAAAAGACAAAAATATCAGGAAAAGGATCTAAATATAAAATATATATGTAAGTAAATGACTGGGGAGGGCACCGTCTTGCTGTGGGAAGTTCTCATATACCCCAACTAGGGACCTTACACGTAAGGGTAGACTTAAATTTAGTCATAGATAAAGATTACAAATGTATGTTGTAAGAATGGTATGAATGTGAATGTTGGAAGGAGGAACTACCCTCAAACATAAATTGGAAATTTCTCTTTTTAATTTTTTATTTTTTTTCCTCCCCGTCCTCCTCCTGAACTCTTATTATGATAAAAATATGCTCATATAACGTCAGAGGGTTAAATGTACCCTCCAAAAGATCTCAGATTTTATACTAGATTTATAGTATAGATTTTTATACATAGACAAAATGTAGGTATTATGTTCCAGGAAACACACTTCCGTTCAGATCACATACCCAACACACAAACGGGACATTATCCAACATGGTATCATGACTCTTTCTCATATTCAAAATCAAGGGGAGTCTCCATTGCAATCCATAAATGAATACCACACCAAGTTTTAGAATGTTATAAGAATAAATATGGAAGAGGACTTCTATTGAAGGTCTCTATTTTTGGTAAGAAATACACCTTTATAAACATATATCTACCTAATCAGGACCAGATTGAATTTGGGACACAACTTATATCAGAGCTAATGGAAAGGGCAGAGGGGACTACAGTAATTGGTGGGGATTTCAATTTCGTTTTTGATCGGGAAATAGATACAACAGCTCCTCCAAGCAAAAAAAAGAAAAATATAAGGAAAAAATTCAAAGAAATGGTGAATAGACACCAATTGACGGATATATGGAGAATTGATCATCCCCTTGAAAGGGATTATACCTTCCTTTCAAAAGTTCATGGAACTTACCATCGACTTGATTATTTCCTGATAAACCAATCGGGAATGGCTGAGATCTCTTCCCCCGAAATAGGAAGGGCAATATGGTCAGATCACGCACCTATTTATATTACATTAACGATAGATAAACTAAGGAAAGCTAGAGGGTTGGGGATTGAATGATAATTTACTTTTTGATGAAATATGCGCAACAGAAATTAGGTTAGCAATAATCAACTTCATGGCGGACCACAAAGAAGATATTATGTCCCTCCCTAATCAGTGGGAGACTTTAAAATGCATCATACGTGGTCTGTTCATAAAACATGGGGCGAGACTAAAAAAGACTAAGGGAAACCGAATAATACAACTATCAGAAGATATTAAAAAATTAGAAAAGCAACACAAACTAAATCCCATACAGGAAAAATTAAGGGAATTAAATAAAAAGAAAACGGAACTTAGAATGTTACTAGATGAACAAACCTTACAAATTAGAGATAAAATACGATCCTTGCATTATCATCAAGGTAATAAACCTGGTAAACTATTGGCAAATACATTACGCCAACGTACAAATCTTACATCTATTGTTAAAATAAAAACTGAATCAGGTACATATGCCCATGATACAAAAGCTATTGTGGAAACATTTCAGAGCTTCTACTCTAGGTTATACAACATTCCCAACGAACTGGCGGAAAGAAGTCCCGAAACCTTTCGGCAGAAAGTACAGGAGTATATAAAAGAGACGCCAATACAAACCTTAATAGATATAGATAAAGAACAACTACAAGAGGAATTTTCAGAACAGGAAATTAAAGGAGTAATAGATTCATTGGTAGTGGGAAAGAGTCCATCCCCAAAGAAAAATGGAAGGAAGCATTTAAAATAGTACATAAATTATCAAAATCTAGTAAACATCAGGAAAGGAACTATAAACTCTTAGTTAGATGGTACAGATGCCCAATAGATATGAACAAAATAAACCCAGAAAATAAAGATACATGTTGGAGATGCCAAAAAGATATTGGAACAATGTCGCATGTCTGGTATTACTGCCCCGGAGTTTATAGCTTCTGGGAGAAAATATACAAGATATACGCAACAATGACAGGAATACAAATCCAACCGGATATTCTGATGTCGGTATTATCAATGAATATGGGATCGGTAAAAAGGGTCAGGAAAGGCACTCTGAGATATTTCCTTACTGCGGCACGTACTATAATAGCTAGAAAATGGAAAAATAGCGAAAGCCCTGATATAAAGGAATGGGAGATGGAAATGAACGAAATGTGTGTACTGGAAAGAAGATTGGAAATGGAGAAGGAGTTTAAAGAAGAGACAAGGACTGCATGGCAGACCTGGATTGAATTTAATGTTTTACAGCCTAGATGGAGAGATTGTTTATACATTAAATATGAGAGGACGAGGAGGAGAGAGAGAAAGGGACGAGGGATTTGTTTCTCTTTTCCCCATCCCCCCCCTTTTTTTTTTCTGGTTGTTGGATGTATGCTGAGAGGGATTTTGATGAATGAATGGAACATAAGGGTAGGTAAGAATGAAATAGAAGCACTAGTAAATTTAAGAAGGAGTATACATGGTTACAATAATATTGAAGCATGGTAACTAAATATTTTAAGATATAAAAGCAAATATAACCATCAAGAAATGTAAAATGTGTTTTGTATGTAATATTAATGTAAAATTGTTGTAAAAGAAAATTTGGATAAATAAAGATATTTAAAAAAAAAAAAATATACAAATCTTGTATATAAGATTTAAATTTGCATAGTTAGTGGTGTAATACATACAGAAGGGGGGTCTGCACTAAGTGGGGCTACACTGAAGGGGGATACACTAAAGGGGGATACACTAAAGGGGGGCTACACTGAAGAGGGGGGCTGCACTGAAGAGGGGGGCTACACTGAATAGGGGGGCTACACTGAAGAGGGGGGCTGCACTGAAGAGGGGGGCTGCACTGAAGGGGGGCTAAACTGAAGGGGGCTACACTGAAGAGGGGGCTGCACTGAAGGGGGCTACACTGAAGGGGGGTCTGCACTGAATGGGGGGTCTGTGCAACATGCAGGGGGTCCAGATGTGCAGGGTGTTGTGTAATGTAAAGGGGTCCAAAGCTGCAGGGTGTTGTGTAATGTAAAGGGGTCCAGAGGTGCAGGGTGTTGTGTAATGTAAAGGGGTCCAGAGGTGCAGGGTGCTGTGTAATGTAAAGGGGCCCAGAGGTGCAGGGTGTTGTGTAATGTAAGGGGGCCCAGAGATGCAGGGTGCTGTGTAATGTAAAGGGGTACAGGGGCTGTGTAATGTAAAGGGGTTCAGAAGTGCAGGGGGCTGTGTAATGTAAAGGGGCCCATAGGTGCAGGGGGCTGTGTAATGTAAATAGGCCCAGAGATGTAGGGTGCTGTGTAATGTAAAGGTGTCCAGAGGTGCAGTTGTGGAGAGGAGGTACACAGTAGTGACAAAGAGATATTGAATGATGCAGAGGTATGCATGGGGCACATTGGGGTGTTTTTACATTTTAATGTGGGGGGGTGCCAGATATAGGATCCGCCCGGGTGCCAAATTCTCTAGATACGCCCCTGGTGCTGTAACAGATTCAGTGCCAGAGACAATGGGGCGACCTGGAGAGTCATTACAATTTTTATGAATTTTAGGCAGCATATTTATGACTGGTGTAATAGGAAACTCTGCCATTAAATAGAATTGTGTGTCACTAGCTATGATTCTGTCACTGCTTGCCTCACCACTTTTTTTAAATCTCCTGTCAGATTAGCATCAAGTCAGGAATAAGTTTTACTATCTGATAGTTGTCTCATTACTAACGAACCCCAATGAAGTTAAGGGACCCGAACTGTAAAAATCAAAAGTGCCCATTTTGAAGGCTTATATGCAAGTAATTGGGCATACAATGGTTATGGGGGTCTGGGTACTGCCCTGGGGGACATGTATCAATGAAAATAAAGTTTGTAAAAAATGTAATTTCTAAATGAGCAGTGATTTATTGATGCTTAAAGTGAAAGCATAAAAATTAAACATTTCTTTCAATAGTGCCCGGGGGGTTCCCCTATAGTCTACCTGTAAACTGGCACATCTGTACTGTGAATAGAAGCTGCTGCATCAATAATTGCTTTTATAAGGCCACAAAAAGGCAAGCTTTCTTTATTTTGTAAGCAACGGCTTGTGGAACCAGTCTGTATGATGAGGCCACAATGTTGTGCTCTGGGAACAAGATTAGAGATTTTTTGGATAAATTCTGGTGTCTCTTCCACAGACTTTGGATAGAAGTAACAGGTGTGGAAAAATTGGTCTTTGGGTGTCGGTGGCACTTTCACACCATAATCCTATTGAGGTACTCTTGATGAAAGCATGAATTGGCCTTGCTGTCAATAATTGCAATGATATGCAACTGTCAAACAGGTGTGGAAAAATTGGTCTTTGGGTGTTAATTGTGTCCATGAAACCTACACCAACAAAAGTGAAAAAAATGAAAACATCCACAATGCTAGTTAGCCTAGAAGTCCTGCAGAGATTCCACATCCCAAAAACAACTAATCAGTGATGTCGGCATCAGGGGCTTTATATCTGCTGGTAATCCAGGACTGATTCATTTTTGATAAATGTCAGACGGTCCACGGAGTCTGTGGAGAGACACATTCTACTATCAGTAATAAAATCTCCAGCAGCACTGAATGCCCATTCAGAAAGAATTCTGGATGCAGGGCAGCCCTGCAGCTCAATTGCATACTGGGCAGGTTCTGACCAGTGGTCTATTCTCATGACCCAGTAAGCCAATGGATTGTCGACTGGAAAGCTCTCCATCTCTGTTTTCCCCCCTAGATAATCATCCACCATCAGCCGATGGGATGTGGAAGCTGACAGCCCTGGGCAGCGGGGACTAAAAAAAATTGTGAAATGCATCACTTGCATCCCCTCTCTGTGAGGATGGAATGAGTCCTGAGACTTTCCCTTGAAATGGTGGTCAGGGGGGGTTGCCAACCATTAGTTATCCTTCTCCATTATGCCACATATTCTTGAGTCCTTTCACAGGCTTTGAAGCATGAAGGAGCCCATGCACTGCAAATTTGCAGGGGCATGAGAAGCAGACTCCTCAGGGGCACTGAGGAATATAGTATCTGGAACTGCCTCCTCCCAGCCATGTACTACTCCTAAGGGTTTTGGGTATGGAAAACCATCCTTGTGGCCTCCTCAAATGGTGAAAAAAAGGTGTGGCGTGGGGAAAAAAAGCTGAGCCAGCTTGAGCCTATCCTTGTGCCTTATTAAAACAGGTACTCGTTGACAGCCCTCTGCTGCATGTGCAGTCGCTGCAGCATTGCCAAAGTCGAGTTCCACCTGGTGGGTATGTCACAAATCTTGCGGTTTACAGGCAGGTGAAATTCCCGCTGAATTTCAGCCAACCGAGCACTGGCTGTGTATGACCGCCTCAAATAGCTACAGACTCTCCTGGCCTGCTTTAGCAGATCTTTCAACCCTGGGTCCCTATTTAGGAAATGCTGCACCACCAAATTGAGGACATGTGCCAGTTAACTTTCCATTTCTGGCTCCAGCTGGCATGGTGTGAACCACCTCTGGGCATACCCCTGCAGATCTGCAAGAATCTCTTCTCCAGTGCGGTCCCCTAGACACACCAGCTGAAGCACTGCATGGCACCTTTTAGCCTGACTCATTGAATTCCCCCTTGAATGCTTAGGGGGTACTTCAGCAGAGGAGGGCATGGAGGAGGGGGAGAAGGAGGAGGGGGTAGAGCTGACAAAGCTTGCATCACCACCACTAGCTGTATGGAGACATGGGGGCACAACAAGCTTCAGCACTAAGCCCTGTCCTGCATCCTTCTAAGTTGCAACCACAGTTACCCAGTGTGCTGTGAACAAAATATATCATCCCATGCTTGCTGGACCACATGTCAGCAGTAACATGAACTTTGTGGCTGACTGCCTTGCCAAACAATGCCACAACATTGCCATCCATGAGATGGTACAGAGCTGGAATGGCCTTATGTGAAAAGAAATAGCGACTGGGAACCTGCCATTGCAAATGCACGGAAGGGGGCAGCATTCATCAGACGCAAAGGCAGAAGCTGTATAGCCAGCATTTAAATGCTGGGCATGTGGGTGGCAGTGACATGTTTTTACTGCAGTAGATGGGGCAGAGAAATTTACCAGCTATAGTCTACAGCTGGTGGTGTGCTACTGCCAGATGTGCTGCAAGGACCTGGGACACCCTGCACAATACCATCATCCCTGTCACTGCTGAGAGCTCATGAGGTACACTGGGGGCATACTGAGGTGAGTAAGGAGGAGGAACAGAATTGCACCCCTTTTGTGTGGCTTTCAGGTTCTCTTGCCAATGGGCTGAGTAGTGGTAGGTTAAATGCCTTGTCAAGCATGTGGTACCAGAATGGCTGGTGTTTTGCCACGCTTGATGTGCTTGAGACAAAGTTTGCAAATTGCAACGGTGCGATTGGCTGCATATGTGCTAAAAAAAGCCCTAGACAGCTGAGCTGTGGGAAGTGGGCCGGGAGATAACAGCTTCACAATGTTAGTGAATAGGCGCGCTGCTCTCTTCTCTTCCATTATGGCTGCCTTGTTGGGGTTGTGCCCCGTACACACGATCGACTTTCCGACAACAAAACCGTGGATATTTGTTCGAAGGTTGCTGGGTCCAACTTGTCTTGCATACACACGGTCACATATACTCTCATTTGCGATTTATCTTTATACTGCATTCCTCACATTTGGTTGAAATTATTACTTGTGGAGTGCAAGGATAATCCCTGGAACCACTATTATTTATGTTTCGGACTTTCCATAATAAGCTCATGTTGTAGTACAACAGCACACTTGCCTTATAGTTACACCAGCACATCTATTTAGGTGTTTTATGTTTTTGTTCACTTATATACAATATTTTTCATATGATATGATTGCCTAGCACGAAGTAGCATATACTGGTATTGTCATCATAGTCACAGAAGATATTCTAAAATTATCACGTACAATTTAGTGGGCCATAGCCCCTTATATTTGGTGACTCACCTATGTAATATCACCACATATGCAACACCCTGTTATTAAATGTGCACGTCACCCAGCACTGTTAATTACATTGGTATACATTGTGCAGTTGATTTAGGCACAGACATTTATATGGTTTACTTATCTGTTTATTTTTTGGTTTTGGGTATTAATATATATTGGGTTTCTTCACGTTTGGCTCAAGTGAATAATACCGAGCCAAATCACATTGGGCCATTCACTATTATATGGTTCACTCAGCACTTAATTATTGAACTATCTTGAATTTTGGTGTCCATTACAGCTGTTCACATACTATCATTGGGACCCCTGCTATCACTAATTTTAATTAGGTGACGTACTTTATATTTATTTCCACTTCCATACTCATAATACAGGTAGCGCCTGAACCCAGTATTACCAATTATTACCAAAATACATTCTGCTACTGCTCCTGAGTATAGTGATACCACATGTGTGGGACTTTTTAACTGCGTGGCCACAAACAGTGGCCCAACATGCAGGGAGCACCATCAGATGTTCTAGGAGCATAAATTACACATCACATTTCTCAACCACCTATTACAATTTTGAAGGCCCTGGAGCATCAGGACAATGGAAACACCCACAAAATGACCCCATTTTGGAAAGATAACACCCCAACGTATAATATATGAGGAATAATGAGTCTTTTGAACAGTTCATTTTTTTCCAGAAGTTTTTTGAATATGTGGAAAAAGAATGAAACCACATTTTTTTTACACAAAGTTGTCCGTTTATAAGATATTTCCAACACATAGCATTTAGATAGCAAAAATGACACCCCAAAATACATTCTACTACCCCTCCTAAGTATAGTGATACCACATGTGTGGGACTTTTTCACTGCCTGGCCACATACAGAGATCCAAAATGCAAGGATGCCAGGGACACATAGCATGCACATACCAAGAAATACACCCCAAAATATATTATGCTGAGAAAAGCATAAACAAAAGATTACCTGTGGTTGTAGTAGCACAGTTGTACAAAGAAGAATAGCACTGGTCCAGGCAGCAGGCAGGGACTTGGTCAGCAACGGCAAACACAATTGTCCAGGCAGGGATACTGTCCATATAAAGTCCAGGATCAGTGCAGGCAGAGATATTGTCAGCAGTGCCAAAAATATTGGTCCTGGTAGTAGGCAGGAACATGTGGTGTGGTCAGTGCGACAGGCAGAGGCATGACGGCAGGAAGTCTTACAGGCAGCAGGCAGAAGTAGGTCCTTGTTCAGGACAGAATGGGGACGGGGTAGAGGTTTCTCTCACCCAAATCTCTTTCAAGCCTTCGAGTCTCCAGACCCTAATCTAGGATTGAGAAAACAAAAAAATTGTTTTCTTCATCTAGAAAAACAATTCTGGAGCCCCTCACATATTTGAGACCCCTGTGTTGAACCACACTAGTCCAGTAGTAGGGTACAAGATCAGTCCAAGAGGCAGGCAAATATCATGATCAAACAGTCCAAGGTAAGTTCCAGATCAGGCAGCGGTATGTACAGAATCGTTAGGCAGAAGCATGGTCGAATAACAGTCCAGGGTCAGTTCCAGATCAGGCAGAGGTATGTACAGAATCGTTAGGCAGAAGCATGGTCGAATAACAAGCCAGGGTCATTTACAGAGCAGGCAGTGGCATAAGGGTTGTGAAGGTGTGGGAAGGCAGGAACTGAAGATTACGTTTACCATACTTCACTAATAATTTATTGAAGTATGGTAACGGTGAAAACAGTCACCTATGCAGAGGCCTGGTTGGGAAGGGCATTGTGCACAATAAAAAGATGTGTCTCTTCTGACTTCTGCTCTGGTACATACCTTACATTTTTATTACGTCGTTGGCCTGTTGGTTTGGGAGGGATTTTATCAGGAATGTGGCATTCGGAGAGTCGACTAAGAACATCTGATCGGATATTTTATGGTGGGCCGTTCGGGAATATAAGGGCAGTGAAAACTTCCTCCTGGTAGCCAAGGAATTGTTTGGGGTTTTGGGTGGAGTTGCAGTAAATTACATATGAATTGTATATTGCCAATTGAAAAAAATAAATTGCAACTTTTTTATACCAATGGTATGTCTTGTAGCAAAGTATGGTTCCATTATTTGGTCATTGAAGTCGACTCCCCCCATAAACAAATTATAATCATAGATGCATTTAGGTTTTAGTATGGGGCCATTCCTTCTGGGGATTTCCATGAAGGTATCATTGTGGATTGAAGACAACATGTAGACATCCCTTTTGTCCCTCCACTTCACTGCCAAAATCTCCTTGTTTCGCAAACTTGCCGTTTTTCCTTTTCTCAATTTCTTGTTGAAAAGACTTTGAGGAAAGCCCTTCCATTTTTTTTTTACGGTGCCACATGCTGGTGTCTTCTTCCGGTGAAGGTTGTGGAACAGGGGCAGAGATGTGTAGAAGTTGTCTACGTATAAATTGTAGCCTTTCTCCAGTAGGGGGTATATGAGGTCCCAAACAATTTTCCCACTTGATCCCAAGTAGTCAATTGGGGGGTTGCAGCTGGGTGTCCTTCCCTTCGTACACTTTGAAGGCATATATGTACCCTGTGACTCGGTCACATAATTTGTATACCTTCACCCCATAGCGGGCCCTTTTCCTGGGAATAAATTGTTTGATTTTAAGTCTGCTACTAAATTTAACAAGGGACTCATCCACACATATGTGTTGGTCCGGGTAAACAGCTGGGGAAATACTTCAGAAAAATAATTTAGAAGTGGCCGTATTTTGAAAAGCCTGTCATAATTTGGGTCATTTTGGGGAGGGCACTGGGTATTGTCATTGAAATGAAGGAACCTCATACTCATGAGGTATCTGTTTTGGGACATTACCTTGGAGAAGATTGGCATGTGGTGGAGGGGGTGGGTTGACCAATAGGACATCAAAGTTTTTTTTTGGTGAGTCCCATATTAAATGTGAGGCCTAAAAAAAACCTTCAACTCCTCCACCGTTAGGTCTCTCCACTCGTAGGGACGGGCATAGTAGGACGTTGGATTATTTAAAATAAATTGCTGGGCATAAAGGTTGCACTGGGCCACAATTGTCGATAGCATGTCCTTGATAAAAAATTAAGTAAAAAAAAATGTATTGGGGAAAAATTCTCAGTGTCCACCTGCAGTGAAAGGGGGAATGTTGGCTTCTCCTGAATTAGGAGGAAGCCACAAGGGGTTCTGAAGGGCATAGGGAAGGCTGGCATGGGTCCTTGGCCTTTCTTGACCAGGTACTGCGGTGCTGGTGGATGGCATTGCAGTGCTGGTGGATGGCACTGCTTCCTCACCAGAACGCCTTTGTTTAGTGGGCCGAATATCTTCCTCCTCTGAGTCACTCAGTGTTACACTACTGAGGACTGGCTCATAATTTATGTCCGACTGAGAATCAGAGTCTGAAGGGGAATCTGAAAAAGAGAGCTCCCTGTTGCTCTGGTCGGCATGGGAAAGTATTTGGTACGCCTCCTCGGCAGAAAAGCCTCTTTTAAACATGGTTGCTGGTGGTGATGCGATTACACAGGTGTGTACTAGACATGTGCATTCGCTTTCGTCCGAATGCATTTTAGTCCAAATTTAAGGTATTTTCGTTATCGTTTTAACAAACGATAACGAAAGTGCAGAATCCGAAAAACGAAAGATCCAACATAAACAAATGCTTTATTTCCATTTTCGTTGTGACAACAGTTCGATATAGATAGGAGATTCGACGCTGACAATCACAATCTGTGTCCATTGAACCTGTGGTTGAATGTGCCTAACCTTAACTCTATTAGTCCAAGATTATTCTACATAGAGAAAAGAAAAGATTTGACGTAGAGAGGAAAGATTCGACGTAGAGAGGAAAGATTCGACGTAGAGAGGAAAAATTTCATGTAGAGAGAAAAGATTGCTGCTGGAATTGGGTGGAATTGCAGCTAAACTATACAGAGTCATACAGTTTAGCTGCTCCGTTGAATCTTCTTTGAACATTCAACAGAAACCATAAGACTTCAATGACAGATTTAACCTTAATTCATTTGGATTTTGAAGGGACGAATGCAATTTTTAACGAAAAACAAAATAAATAAAAAACGAATTTCGGGAGTAACTAAATAAATGTATTTTTCGGACGAAAACGAAATTCCAAAACAAAATATTTCAGTGTGCACATGTCTAGTGTGTACTAAGCCTGAACTGATGAGGTGGCACTGATGAGCACAAATGGGTACTGAGGTGGCACAGATGTGCACTGATGAGGTGGAATAGATGTGCACTGATGAGGTGGCACAGGTGGGCACTGATGAGGTGGCACAGGTGGGCACTGATGAGGCGGCACAGATGTGCACTGATGAGGTGGAACAAATGTGCACTGATGAGGTGGAACAGATGTGCACTGATGAGGCAGCACAGGTGGACATTGATTGGCACAGGTGGACACTGATGAGGTGGCACAGGTGGGCACCAATTAGCACAGATGGGGCGCTGTACTGATGGGGCACTGTTTTGGCACTGTAATTGGCACTGTAATTTGTGTTAACTCACAGAATCACAGATCGCTGTCAGATCCTCTCTCTCTCTCTCCTCACACGCTGTCTCTGTGTGAGGAGAGAGAGCCAGCTATGAGAGATGATCTCATATGTTTACATTTGAGATCATCGCTCATTGGCCATGGCGATTGCGCAGTAAATGGCCGCTGTGATTGGCCATTTACAGCGATCTGTGATTGGCTGTGTCCTTCAGCGTGCGCTTCCTGACGACGTCATAATGGCAAAACGTATGTCGAGGCGCATCCCGGTCACATTTTACGAAGTGGAACTTCCTGGTCCTCTAGCAGTGGAACGCACGCCGATCGTATGATATGGTCAGTTCACAGCACATCCGGACGGACATGCCTGTTCCCTTCAGTGCCGAGGCAAGGCCCTTTTAAAAGTAAGAGGCCATTCGGCCGTTTTATTCTGTATGGTGCAAGTTCTAATTAAACGTTATCACGCTATGGGCCCGCTTTGCTTGTATTTTTTTTTGAGCACCTGTGGATGGAATCTTCATTTTCTGGCTCATGCTAAACAGCAATCTTCCATCAAAGGCGGCAGTTCCTCAATCTGTCAAAATTGCACCAGACCTGTCTTTTTAATTAAAGGGGTCATGGTGAGTTGGTGAGTAGGATGCCTACTATTTTCCACCTGGTGAAGCATGGTTGTTGTTTTCCTCTTCGAGTGGTGATGGTGTAACATATCTACTCACTTCAGTAAAGGAATCCCTTCCAATTTTATGGACTTTCTTTATATAAAATATTCATTGTTGTGATTGTATAATATTCAATTATGTATGCAATGGTTTAATATGGTATTTTGTTTTACAGCACTAGTGCACTTTATATTGGTATACTTATCTGTATCATGTTATAGCGCCCCCTTATTATATATAATTTCAACCCATTTCACAAAGTCAATTTGCACTTTGTGGGGAGCAGCTTTTTTTCACGTTAGGATTATTATATATTTTTTCTTGCGCACAGTTCACCTATCGTAGAATTTTTTCACTTCCATGAGAACATCTGCATCAGACATGATGGGGGGTGCTTATTAAAAAAATGCAATAAAGATTTGTAAATGTGTATGTGGATGCACTTTAATCAATGGAAAGTGGTGTTTGGTGCACTTTAACTTGAGTACTCATTACACAGACATACTCCACAGATACACTATAATATACTGCAGTAAAACTGCACTGACACACTACAATATACTGCGTAAAATGTGCAGTAAAGCACAGAAATATACTGCGTTAGATGTGCACAAACGCACTGAAATATATGGCGTTGAACTTGCAGTAACGCACTGAATTATACTGCGTTATATATGTAAACTAAGGCACAGAAATATACTGTGTTAAACGGCACCTAACACACTGAAATATATGGAGATAAACTTGCAGTAATGCACTGAACTATACTGCGTTAAACGGCGCGTAACGCACTAAAATATATGGCGTTAAACTTGCAGTAACACACTGAAATATACTGCGTTAAACGTGCACTAATGCACAAAGATATAATGTGTTAAATGGCACATAACACACTGAAATGTATGACTTTAAACTTGCAGTAACATACTAAGTATATACGTTAAACGGCACGTAACACAGTGAAATATACAATGTTAGACTTGCAGTAACGCACTGAAGTATACTGCAATAAACGTGCATTAACGCACATAAATATACTGCGTTAATGGGACATGGCACATGCTAAAGTGACACTAAAGTAAAAAATAATGGTCACTCACACTGACTGAACTATCACTAGATTCACACTAATGTAAAAGTGAATGGTGGTCACTACACTCACTGACTGAACTATCGCTAGATTGAAACTAATGTAAAGATGAATGGTGGTCACTACACTCACACTGACTGAACTATTACTAGATTCACACTTATGTAAAGATGAAAGGTGGTCACTACCAGGCCCGGACTGGGACAAAAACAGGCCCGGGCATTTTAGATTGAGCAGCCAACTTTTCCAGAGGGACTGGGTGGGGGGGGGGGGGGTTGGTCGTCTGTAGACATTTGCGGGGGTGGCTGGTATCGGTCCTCCACCTTTAATGTGCAGGGACACGGTGATATAAAGGGGACTGCACTGTAAAGGGGCACTGCAATGATTACAGTGCAGTCCCCTTTATATTACGATGTCCCAATCCTATTGTGGCCATACAATGCTTGGTCTGTCTCCAATTGTGCCCACACTGCCCAGTGACACTGACCTGCTTTCTCTCGGGTGGTGCTGGACAGCATGGCACTCTCTCTCTGGTGGTGCTGGACAGCATGGCTCTCTCTGGTGGTGTGGTTACAGCGTGACTCTCTCTCTGGTGGTGCAGGTACAGCGTGGCTCTCTCTCTGGTGGTGTGGTTACAGCATAGCTCTCTCTCTGGTGGTGCAGGTACAGCGTGGCTCTCTCTCTAGTGGTGTGGGTACAGCGTGACTCTCTCTGGTGGTGTGGGTACAGCGTGACTCTCTCTGGTGGTGTGGGTACAGCGTGACTCTCTCTGGTGGTGTGGGTACAGCGTGGCTCTCTCTGGTGATGCGGGTACAGCGTGGCTGTCTCTCTGGTAGTGTGGGTACAGCGTGGCTCTCTCTCTGGTGGTGTGGGTACCGCGTGGCTCTCTCTCTGGTGGTGCGGTACAGCGTGGCTCTCTCTGGTGGTGCGGGTACAGTGTGGCTGTCTCTCTGGTAGTGTGGGTACAGCGTGGCTCTCTCTCTGGTGGTGTGGATACAGCGTGGCTCTCTCTGGTGGTGCAGGTACAGCGTGGCTCTCTGGTGGTGCGGGTACAGCATGGCTCTCTCTGGTGGTGGGGGTACAGCGTGGCTCTCTCAGGTGGTGTGGGTACAGCGTGACTCTCTCTGGTGGTGTGGGTACCGCGTGGCTCTCTCTGGTGGTGCGGTACAGCGTGGCTCTCTCTGGTGATGCGGGTACAGCGTGGCTGTCTCTCTGGTAGTGTGGGTACAGCGTGGCTCTCTCTCTGGTGGTGTGGGTACCGCGTGGCTCTCTCTCTGGTGGTGCGGTACAGCGTGGCTCTCTCTGGTGGTGCGGGTACAGTGTGGCTGTCTCTCTGGTAGTGTGGGTACAGCGTGGCTCTCTCTCTGGTGGTGTGGATACAGCGTGGCTCTCTCTGGTGGTGCAGGTACAGCGTGGCTCTCTGGTGGTGCGGGTACAGCATGGCTCTCTCTGGTGGTGGGGTACAGCGAGGCTCTCTCTGGTGGTGCTGGTACAGCGTGGATCTCTCTCTGGTGATGTGGGTACAGCTTGGCTCTCTCTGGTGGTGCGGGTACAGCGTGTGTCTCTCTGGTGGTGCGGATATAGCGTGGCTCTCTCTCTGGTGGTGCAGGTACAGCATGGCTCTCTCTCTGGTGGTGCAGGTACAGCATGGCTCTCTCTCTCTGGTGGTGCAGGTACAGCGTGGCTCTCTCTGGTGGTGCGGGTACAGCGTGGCTCTCTCTGGTGGTGCGGGTACAGCGTGGCTCTCTCTGGTGATACGGGTACAGCGTGGCTCTCTCTGGTGGTGCGGGTACAGCGTGGTGGTGGCGCTCTCTCTGGTGGTGTGGGTAGAGCGTGGCTCTCTCTCTGGTGGTGCGGGTACAGCGTGGCTCTCTCTGGAGGTGTGGGTACAGCGTGGTGGTGGCACTCTCTCTCTGGTGGTGTGGATACAGCACGGCTCTCTCTCTGGCTTCCCCCGACACAATCCTCTCTTTTTCCTTTAGTAGTCCACTCAGCTTCTTCCTGGGTTCCAGGCTCTCACTCTTTCCCCCCCAGCAGAGTGCATGCTGGGGGCTGAAGTCTGCTGCCTGTGGATAACAATGAGGCTTACAATCCTCCAGTACTACATGTCCCATGATGCATGGCTAGCCTCTTCTGATTGGCCCTCCACTGTGGCCAATGAGAACAGAAACAAACCGGCAACAAGGTGAGCAGCCAAATAAGATTAGAGCCATGCTCTGCTGACAGGAGAAGGGGGGCGAGCAGGGGAGATACACTGATATCCCGCAGCTCGCCTCCCCCTTGTCACAGTGCGACCGCTCGGCATCTCCGTCCCTCCTCCTCTCCTGGCGTCCTGGTTGCCAGGTGCCTGTCAGCTGCGGGGTGCATGCGCAAAGCGGTGGCCTGGGTTGCCATGGATGGGCTTAGTAGGCAGAGAATGCCACTGCTACTCCCACCACCACCAGCGGCCGGCCCTGCCTGTCCCTACATGTCCCTGCATGCAGTGCAGAACATCAGCGGCCGTCCCTGCATGCCGGAACCCGCGGCGGCGGGCGGCCGTGCATGTCACAGCCAGACATGGCCAGTCTGGGCCTAGTCACTACACTCACATTGACTGAACTATCACTAGATTCACACTAAATGAATATTCTACACTGACAATAGAATCAGAATAGCACACTAATGCCGCGTACACATGATCGCACATTCCGACAACAAAGTCCATGGGATTTTTTTCTGATGGGTGTTGGCTCAAACTTGTCTTGCATACACACGTTCACACAAAGTTGTCAGAATTTCCGAACATCAAGAACGCGGTGATGTACAACACGTACGACTAGAAAGAGGAAGTTTAATACCAAGTGCAATAGTAAAAAAAGATACTAAAGCGCTAGTATGTATAAAAAGACCATAAAACCTGATAAAATCAAATAAGATGGCTAAATGAAATGCAGCTCCCAACAAAAAGTGTTCCCACACTTAAAAAGATATAGTAAAATATACAAAGTTTGTATAGATGGTGCGGAAAATCAACCTTATTGATGTAATAGATCGAAATTATAAGTATAACGATGTTAATGCATCCAATGCATATACACTATTGCCAGCAGGTCCAAAGTGGTCAATAATATATGAAGAAAATGTATATAGTCTAAGTGGATAAGTGATCCAAGTGACTGATGAATAAGATCAGTGAATAAATAAATAAAATATATCAAACGTGCAGATAAAATACTCCAAAAAATGACACTAGGCAGCTTAATGTCATTAATATGTGTGGTGAAAAGATGTGCTCAAAGGTGAACAAACCAGTATTAAAATATTTGATACAATAATAAATAAGTTGATCAATCAATATTGGTTACTTCCTTTAAACAATAAAGGATTGGATGTGTGTGTGTGCTCTGTGAATGAAGAGCAGCTGGTGATTAGTAACAAAAGGCACTGTTACTTCCTTAAATCAATGACTGAGTAAAAACAGCTGATGTGTAGTCTGCAGACAATCAGCTAAACATATACTTAGTAACAAAAACAATTATATGTATCACATTAATGTTACTATGTATCATTTATGCAGTTAATGCAAGCAGTGGGGAATGTTGAATTGCTGCTATACATCTAAATAAAATAAAAAGGAAACAGGTAAGACTTCCCTTTAACTTTTCCTGATTTTTGTTGTGGATATGTTCTTCTGAAAAAAGGATTATTTTTCAAGTGCTGAAAAAAAGAAAATACAAAAAAAACCATTGCGCAGCCTCCCTGAACTGAATAAAACATGAAGTGCCAGTGTATGTTGTTGCACTCACGTGTACCCAAGAAATCAGATCGCGGTTAACTGTATTTAATGGTCAGGCTTTATAGCTGGGGCTGTCCGCCCTTCTCCTCCTAGCTGAGATCTGTGTCTTACACAGTGTCACTTTAGGCTCCTCCTCCCGACATGTTGCATCACAGGACACGTGACTTTTTCAAGGGAATAGCCCTTGTGACTAGGGATGGGCCCGGTGCTCGATGCGAACCCACGTTCGCATCGAGCACCGGGCGTTCGCTCGCTCGGCGAGCCCAGAACTATTTGGGCCGTTCGCATCACATTCGTGTGATGCGAGCGGCCCCGCAATGCATTGCGGCCGGCGCGGCCGGCGCAGTGCATTGCTGGCTGATGATTGGCCAAGCATGCACTGTGACCCCGCATGCTTGGCCAATCACAGCGCCGGAAACTCGGAGAGCAATAATTGGCTACAGGCAGGACGCCTGTAGCCAATTAAAGCTCAGGGGCTTTAGTACACACCCCACCATTTAAAAGGCCGCCACGCCGTCGGCGCAGGTCACATGAGTTCCGGCTTTAGGAGAGATCAGGCTGATTCTGTGTCTTTGCTTGATTCATTGCTACAGAAAGATTTGCTCTTCTTTGCTAAACCATAGGCTATTTATTTGCTAAACCATTGCTACCTGTCATTGATCGTCCATTGCTGCTGGTTAGTGTGTTATTAGCTGCTGCTGGGTATTAGTCTGGTGCGTGTTTTACTGTTAGTACAGTATTTCAGTAGTACCAACCGCAGTGCTGTTAGCACAGCATTGCACCCCAAAAGCACCCATAGGACTTCTAGTGTGTTAGTGGCAGCAAACAGAGCTCCCATATTTTCTTCCCAGAAGCACCCATAGGACTTCTAGTGTGTTAGTGGCATCACACAGAGCTCCCATATTTTCTTCCCAGAAGCACCCATAGGACTTCTAGTGTGTTAGTGGCATCACACAGAGCTCCCATATTTTCTTCCCAGAAGCACCCATAGGACTTCTAGTGTGTTAGTGGCATCACACAGAGCTCCCATATTTTCTTCCCAGACGCACCCATAGAACTTCTAGTGTGTTAGTGGCATCACACAGAGCTCCCATATTTTCTTCCCAGAAGCACCCATAGGACTTCTAGTGTGTTAGTGGCATCACACAGAGCTCCCATATTTTCTTCCCAGAAGCACCCATAGGACTTCTAGTGTGTTAGTGGCATCACACAGAGCTCCCATATTTTCTTCCCAGAAGCACCCATAGGACTTCTAGTGTGTTAGTGGCATCACACAGAGCTCCCATATTTTCTTCCCAGAAGCACCCATAGGACTTCTAGTGTGTTAGTGGCATCACACAGAGCTCCCATATTTTCTTCCCAGAAGCACCCATAGGACGTCAATTGTGTGTTAGTGGCATCACACAGAGCTCCCATATTTTCTTCCCAGAAGCACCCATAGGACTTCTAGTGTGTTAGTGGCATCACACAGAGCTCCCATATTTTCTTCCCAGAAGCACCCATAGGACGTCAATTGTGTGTTAGTGGCATCACACAGAGCTCCCATATTTTCTTCCCAGAAGCACCCATAGGACTTCTAGTGTGTTAGTGGCATCACACAGAGCTCCCATATTTTCTTCCCAGAAGCACCCATAGGACGTCAATTGTGTGTTAGTGGCATCACACAGAGCTCCCATATTTTCTTCCCAGAAGCACCCATAGGACTTCTAGTGTGTTAGTGGCATCACACAGAGCTCCCATATTTTCTTCCCAGAAGCACCCATAGGACGTCAATTGTGTGTTAGTGGCATCACACAGAGCTCCCATATTTTCTTCCCAGAAGCACCCATAGGACTTCTAGTGTGTTAGTGGCAGCAAACAGAGCTCCCATATTTTCTTCCCAGAAGCACCCATAGGACTTCTAGTGTGTTAGTGGCATCACACAGAGCTCCCATATTTTCTTCCCAGAAGCACCCATAGGACTTCTAGTGTGTTAGTGGCATCACACAGAGCTCCCATATTTTCTTCCCAGAAGCACCCATAGGACTTCTAGTGTGTTAGTGGCATCACACAGAGCTCCCATATTTTCTTCCCAGACGCACCCATAGAACTTCTAGTGTGTTAGTGGCATCACACAGAGCTCCCATATTTTCTTCCCAGAAGCACCCATAGGACTTCTAGTGTGTTAGTGGCATCACACAGAGCTCCCATATTTTCTTCCCAGAAGCACCCATAGGACTTCTAGTGTGTTAGTGGCATCACACAGAGCTCCCATATTTTCTTCCCAGAAGCACCCATAGGACTTCTAGTGTGTTAGTGGCATCACACAGAGCTCCCATATTTTCTTCCCAGAAGCACCCATAGGACTTCTAGTGTGTTAGTGGCATCACACAGAGCTCCCATATTTTCTTCCCAGAAGCACCCATAGGACGTCAATTGTGTGTTAGTGGCATCACACAGAGCTCCCATATTTTCTTCCCAGAAGCACCCATAGGACTTCTAGTGTGTTAGTGGCATCACACAGAGCTCCCATATTTTCTTCCCAGAAGCACCCATAGGACGTCAATTGTGTGTTAGTGGCATCACACAGAGCTCCCATATTTTCTTCCCAGAAGCACCCATAGGACTTCTAGTGTGTTAGTGGCATCACACAGAGCTCCCATATTTTCTTCCCAGAAGCACCCATAGGACGTCAATTGTGTGTTAGTGGCATCACACAGAGCTCCCATATTTTCTTCCCAGAAGCACCCATAGGACTTCTAGTGTGTTAGTGGCATCACACAGAGCTCCCATATTTTCTTCCCAGAAGCACCCATAGGACGTCAATTGTGTGTTAGTGGCATCACACAGAGCTCCCATATTTTCTTCCCAGAAGCACCCATAGGACTTCTAGTGTGTTAGTGGCATCACACAGAGCTCCCATATTTTCTTCCCAGAAGCACCCATAGGACTTCTAGTGTGTTAGTGGCATCACACAGAGCTCCTATATTTTCTTCCCAGAAGCACCCATAGGACTTCAATTGTGTGTTAGTGGCATCACACAGAGCTCCTATATTTTCTTCCCAGAAGCACCCATAGGACTTCAATTGTGTGTTAGTGGCATCACACAGAGCTCCTATATTTTCTTCCCAGAAGCACCCATAGGACTTCAATTGTGTGTTAGTGGCATCACACAGAGCTCCTATATTTTTTTCTCAGCAGCAACCACAGGACTTCTAGTGTGTTAGTGGCATCACACAGAGCTCCTATATTTTCTTCTCAGCAGCACCCACAGGACTTCTAGTGTGTTAGTGGCATCACACAGAGCTCCTATATTTTCTTTGCAGAAGCACCCATAGGACTTTTAGTGTGTTAGTGGCATCACACAGAGCTCCCATATTTTCTTCCCAGAAGCACCCACAGGACTTCTAGTGTGTTAGTGGCATCACACAGAGCTCCTATATTTTCTTCCCAGAAGCACCCATAGGACGTCAATTGTGTGTTAGTGGCATCACACAGAGCTCCCATATTTTCTTCCCAGAAGCACCCATAGGACTTCTAGTGTGTTAGTGGCATCACACAGAGCTCCCATATTTTCTTCCCAGAAGCACCCATAGGACGTCAATTGTGTGTTAGTGGCATCACACAGAGCTCCTATATTTTCTTCCCAGAAGCACCCATAGGACTTCAAGTGTGTTAGTGGCATCACACAGAGCTCCTATATTTTCTTTGCAGAAGCACCCACAGGACTTCTAGTGTGTTAGTGGCATCACACAGAGCTCCTATATTTTCTTCTCAGCAGCACCCACAGGACTTCTAGTGTGTTAGTGGCATCACACAGAGCTCCTATATTTTCTTCTCAGCAGCACCCACAGGACTTCTAGTGTGTTAGTGGCATCACACAGAGCTCCTATATTTTCTTTGCAGAAGCACCCATAGGACTTCTAGTGTGTTAGTGGCATCACACAGAGCTCCTATATTTTCTTCTCAGCAGCACCCACAGGACTTCTAGTGTGTTAGTGGCATCACACAGAGCTCCTATATTTTCTTTGCAGAAGCACCCATAGGACTTCTAGTGTGTTAGTGGCATCACACAGAGCTCCTATATTTTCTTCTCAGCAGCACCCACAGGACTTCTAGTGTGTTAGTGGCATCACACAGAGCTCCTATATTTTCTTCGCAGAAGCACCCATAGGACTTCTAGTGTGTTATTGGCATCACACAGAGCTCCTATATTTTCTTCTCAGCAGCACCCATAGGACTTCTAGTGTGTTAGTGGCAGCAAACAGAGCTCCTATATTTTCTTGTCAGCAGCACACATAGTACCTATAGTGTGTTAGTGTCAGCACCCATAGGACCTACAGTGTGTTGTGAGCACACATAGGAGCTATATACACTACCGACTACAATGGCTGGAACACCGCCAAGGAGAGGCAGAGCGTGCAGAGGCAAGAACACAGGGCAGGCAGGCTCTGTTTCTAGAGACAACAGTGCTGGCCGTGGACGTGGTCGTGCATCGTCATCAGCACGTGGCCATGGGACACGCTTGTCTTTGTTTTCGGCAGCTGGACATGTGGAGCCGCATCATGCTGAAGGCTTGGTAGAATGGATGACCAAGCCCTCCTCATCCTCCTCATCCTCTCTCACCCAGGCTCAGGGTACTGGCAGAGCAGCTGCTAACGCGTACTCAATGGCATCATCAGCCACCCCTTCCCTAGACCCACCATGTCCTCCTGAGGAGTCCCCCGAACTCTTTGAGCACAGTGTTGGGTACATGCACCAGGAGGATGCCCAACGATTTGAAGGCTCGGATGATGATACCCAGCTTAAGGAAGTCAGTAGTGTGCGCGCAGAGAGAGGGGATGCTGAAGGACAGCAATCTGGCAGTACTGTTCCACCAGCTGCAGCTTACTGCCAGGTTTGCTCTAGTGGTGAAGAGGGAGGGGATGATGAGGTCACTGACTCCACGTGGGTGCCTGAAGGGAGAGAGGATGAGGAGGATGCGGCGTCACATGTCCAACGAGGCAGGATGCCCCCTGGAGGCCAGCTAGAGGCCAGCACAGCAACTGTACCACACCGCAGAGCTCCGCCTGTGCAGGGCGCTGCCTCTGCACGTTACCAGAAAAGTTCTTTGGTGTGGGCCTTTTTTGAGACGAGTGCATCAGTTCGCACCACTGCTATTTGCAATATTTGTCTCAAGCGTATCTCGCGTGGCCAAAACATCAGCCGCTTGGGCACCACAAGCATGAGCAGACATATGTCGACCTGCCATGCAGCTCGTTGGCAAGCACACATAAAAGACCCACACCAAAGAACAAAGCGGACCTCTCCTTGCTCCTCATCAGCTGGGATCTCCATCCCCACTACATCTTCAGTCCTCTCTGAAAGCTGCTCTGAGAGGACTGAAGGTGTAGAATTAGGTGTGTCACAACCAAGTACTTGCAGTACACCGACGTCCGATTGTAGCAGGCAAATTTCCCTGCCCCAGCTGCTGGACCGTCGAAAGAAGTACACTCCCAGCCATCCACATGCCCAGCGGTTGAATGCTAGCTTGGCTAAATTGCTAGCACTTCAACTGCTGCCTTTTCAGTTGGTAGACTCGGCCCCCTTCCGTGAGTTTGTTCAATGTGCGGTTCCTCAGTGGCAGGTTCCCAAACGCCACTTTTTCTCACGGAAGGCGATTCTGTCTCTCTACCGGCATGTGGAAGGCAATGTCCATGCCTCGCTGGACAGGGCGGTCAGCGGTAAGGTGCATATTACCGCTGACTCATGGTCCAGCAGGCATGGACAGGGACGTTATCTTTCTTTCACGGCCAATTGGGTCACTCTATTGGCAGCTGGGAGGGAGGGATGCAGGACAAGGTGCAGTAGTGTTGGAGGTTGTTCCACCACCACGCCTCCAAAATGCTACTACTGCTACTGGTTGTGACACACCTCTCTCCTCCACCCCCCCTCCTCTTCTTCTTCCTCCAGTGCTCTGTCCTCGGAACCAGAGGTGCTCCGTAGGCGTACAAGGGGCTACGCAAGTACGCAGGCAAAAAGATGCCATGCCGTGCTTGCGCTGGTGTGTTTGGGGGACAGGAGCCACACTGGGCCAGAGGTTCTGGCAGCTCTGCAGGGGCAGGCCGAGAGGTGGTTGACGCCACGCCAGCTTAAGCCAGGAATGGTCATTTCTGACAATGGCACCAACCTCCTCTCCGCCCTGCGACAGGGGCAGCTCACCCATGTGCCCTGTATGGCTCACATCCTCAACCTGGTGGTGCAGCGGTTCTTGGGCAGGTTCCCAGGCTTACAGGATGTCCTGAGGCAGGCCAGGAAAGTCTGTGTGCATTTCCGCCGATCTTATAATGCCAGTGCTCGGCTGACTGAGCTGCAAAAGGAGCTGAACCTGCCCAAGAACCGCCTAATATGTGACATGCCCACCAGGTGGAACTCAACGTTGGCCATGCTGCAGCGACTGCACACTCAGCAGAGGGCCATCAATGAGTACCTTTGCGACTACGGCACCAGGACAGGGTCTGGGGAGCTTGGTTTTTTTTCCCCACGTCAGTGGAGCATGATCAGGGATGCATGCACTGTCCTCTCACCATTTGAGGAGGCCACGAGGATGGTGAGCAGTGACAGTGCATGCATCAGTGACACTGTACCTCTTGTCCACCTGTTGGAGCATACGCTGCGTGGGATAATGGACAGGGCACTTGAGGCAGAACAGAGGCAGGAAGAGGAGGATTTCCTTGCCTCTCAAGGCCCCCTTTATCCGGACAGTGTTCCTTCTGTCCCACCCATCACACAGGAAGAGGATGAGGAGGAGGAGGAGGAGGAGGATTGTGTGAGCATGGAGGTGGAGCCTGGCACTCAGCATCAGCAGCAGCAGTCTTTTAGGGATGATGTACAGTCCCAACAAACCAGTGGACTTGTACGTGGCTGGGAGGAGGTGGCTGGCGATCATGTCATCCTCAGTGACCCAGAAGACTCCGGACCGAATGCCTCAGCTAACCTACGCTGCATGGCCTCCCTGATCCTGCAAAGCCTGCGGAAGGATCCTCGTGTTCTTCGGATCAAGGAGAGGGACCATTACTGGCTGGCCACTCTCCTTGATCCACGGTACAAGGGTAAGGTTGCGGACCTTATCTTGCTGTCGCAGAGGGAGCAGAGGATGAGACATCTCAGGGAGGCCTTGCAGAAAGGTCTGTGCAACGCATTCCCAGAAACTGGGAGGTTACAAACTCCTGGTCCTGGACGACGAGTTGCTGAGGCTTCGGTCAGTAGCAGAAGGAGCGGTGGGGAAGGTGGACGTCTGACCGATGCGTTCAGACAATTTTTTAGTCCGCAGCCCCAAGGTATGATCGGTTCCAGCAACCATCGCCAGCGTCTGATATACATGGTGCAGGAATACCTAGGGGCAAGGTCAGACTTGGACACCTTTCCCACCAAAAATCCTCTGGCTTACTGGGTCCTGAGGATGGATCACTGGCCAGAGCTTGCACAGTATGCAATTGAGCTACTGGCCTGTCCTGCCTCCAGCGTTCTTTCCGAACGCACATTCAGTGCTGCTGGAGGATTTGTCACCGATCATAGGGTGCGCCTGTCCACTGACTCGGTTGATCGACTGACCTTCATAAAAATGAATCAGTCTTGGATCACCACCAGCTACCAGGCACCTGAAGCGGATATAACGGAATAATTTATAATGTCACATCCCTTCAAGACTGCCTATGCTGATGCTGAGTGACTGTCCTGTTATGTTCACTGACTATCCTCTTCCTCCTCCTCAATGATCCATGCCACCACACCAGTGCCTAAGGCACAATTTTTCAGCCCCTGTATAACAGGGGCGTGTACTTACAATTTTTTAAAAAAATGCTTCGCAACAGGTGTGATTGCTGTGCTCCAAGTACAGTATCTGTGAGGGGTTGCAGTGTTGTGGCACCAGCACCAGTGCCTAAGGCACAATTTTTCAGCCCCTGTATAACAGGGGCGTGTAATTACAATTTTTTAAAAAGATGCTTCGCAACAGGTGTGACTGCTGTGCTCCAAGTACAGTATCTGTGAGGGGTTGCAGTGTTGTGGCACCAGCACCAGTGCCTAAGGCACAATTTTTCAGCCCCTGTTGGGGCGTGTAATTACAATTTTTAGGCAATGCTTTGCAACAGGTCTCATTGCTGTGCTAAGAGTACAGTATCTGTGAGGGGTTGCAGTGTTGTGGCACCAGCACCAATGCCTAAGGCACAATTTTTCAGCCCCTGTTTAACAGGGGCGTGTAATTACAAATCTTGATCTAATAGTTCACAGCAGGGCCCATTCCTGCGCCCACCAAGAGTAACTGTGAGGGCTTACAGTCTTGTGGCAACACCGTCCACCACCACCACCAAATGCCCAATTTTTCTGCCCTGTTCAACAGGTGCATACAATTACAAATCTTGATCTAATAACTCACAGCAGGGCCCATTCCTGCGCCCACCAAGAGTAACTGTGAGGGCTTACAGTCTTGTGGCAACACCGTCCACCACCACCACCACCACCACCACCAAAGGCCCAATTTTTCTGCCCTGTTCAACAGGTGCATGCAATTACAAATCTTGATCTAATAACTCACAGCAGGGCCCATTCCTGTGCCCACCAAGAGTAACTGTGAGGGCTTACAGTCTTGTGGCTACACCAACATCTAATGGGGAAAATTTCTGCAGAGTATATACGGCAGGCCCCTACTTTCAAACATCCAACTTACAAACGACTCCTACTTGCAAACGGAAAGAGAAAACAGGAAGTGAGAGGAAATCTACCCCTAGGAAGGGAAATTCGATCCTGTTAGATTTAATTTGGGAAAAAGGTATCTCCTCTCTACTGATGCTTTATCACCAATCCTTGTTTCAATTAAAACCCCACTTTTCCAAAAACATTTGTCATTGGGACAGAAAGTGAGGTGAAATGTTCTGAACAGATGTGCAAAGACAGCAAATGTTACAGGGGTGATAACCCCTCCCTATGTTCTCCAAAAAGCTTAAAAATAGATTTTTTGGGGATGGAGCTACACTTCATAATGTACCTGTTCAGATTCTACAAATCTACAGTCCCTCTCTTGTTTGCACCGCCTATATACTGCTGTTCAGAGTATATAGGGTTGTAGGTATAGGGTTTTATTTTGGGTGCGGGGTCCCCCTTAATATCCATACAAGACCCAAAGGGGCTGGGGGGGGGGGGGGGGGTGATGGGGTAACCATGCCATTTTTCTCAAGGATTTTCAGCCATATGGCGGCCAGGACAAGACATGACATTAAAGCCGCAAGTGGTTTTAAATGGCTTCTTTTTTTCCTTTACAAATGTCATTTTGTGCAAGGACAGTTCTAAACACGGGAAACACATGCCACTTCACAGGCATACTTTAGACACCCCCCAGGTACCATATTAAAAGGAAAATTTCACTTTTTTTTTTCACTTTATGCATCATTAAAATGACTGCTCCCGAAAAAACGTTAGTTTTTAAAAGTTCTTTTTGCATTGATATATGTCCCCTGGGGCAGGACCCGGGTCCCCAAACCTGTTTTATGACATTAACATGCATATTGGCCGTTGTAATTAGCAATTTTGATTTTGAACGTTCGCGTCCATTATAACGAATAGGGTTCGAAAATTCACGCAAACTTTCGGTCCGTTCGAAGGTTCTGGTGCGAACCGAACCCGGGGGTGTTCGGCTCATCCCTACTAGTGTCATACAACATTAGAATTCTACTATAGCTTGTAGGCGGAACAGTCAACCGGAAATGTACGATTGCGGCGTCGTACAGTTTAGCTGCTTCGTCAAATCTTCTTAGAACATTCGATAGACACCATAAGCCTTCAATGACAGATTTGACCTTAATTATTTCAGATTTTTGGACGAATGCATTTTTTAACGAAACAAAATAAATAAAAACGAATTTCGGGAGTAACTAAATTAATAAATTTTTTGGACGAAAACACAATTCTGAAACCAAATATTTCAGTGTGCACATGTCTATCAGGTATAGCATTCTTCAAAATATTTCTATTTGTCAAATTAATGATGTTAAATATAATTTACGGTAGTTTTGCTAACTAATTTTTGATTTCACAAAGTGTTATACATATCAAAAGACAGTAGTGGTCACAAATGATTGGGACAAGAATAAAAAATGCTGGGGTCAGAATGATAGTCTTTTCTATTTATTAACATTCAATTTGCAACAGTCATGAGCTGAAAATTGTGGGTGATTGATGAACCAAAAACTAAAACTATGTCCCTTTTTTAGACACAGGAAAGCCCATGGCCTAACTCCGGACCAACAACTACACTCCCAGAACCCAAAGAAACAGAGATCGACGCAGACAATCACCATCGGCCCAACACTGCAGGAGAAGCCTAAACCAAGGAAGCCCTGGTTTCTCACCACCGAGACGCAGAGACCGCATGGAGCATCATGACCAGATGGACACCTAAACACAAATCGCCTTCTAAAGTTCCAGTATGCATCCACCATTTCAGCAGTGTACGACTCCTGATCTACATTTCGTCCAAGCATACAACTGACCAACGGTTGACAAGCGGAAAATCGCCAGCTACAAGACATCGATTTACTTTTACCGCCCCATAGGCTGGACACGGCCTTTGGATCAGTTCCCTGTCTCTTTCCCTTTCTCCTTTTCCCCTTTACATTACAGGAAACTGACACAACTGGGACGCAGCAGATCCATCACCAACAAACTCACCTACATAACTCCGATGATCCGAATCGAAAACAACGAACCCAAAACGTGAACGGCAAACCGGTATACACGAGCCTGGTATGGCTTTACGTGAGTAATTAGACTGTCGAATTTCCCCATACGCTCAAGAAATGTAAAACTCGAGATTTATATCTCAAAACACAGATATTTTTTCTTTCCTTTAGTATTATCATACATCACAGGAACAAAGGGGAATGCATGACTCACATTAATATTATGCCCCATATGACGTATCAATCTCTATGATACACAACTTTAAAGGGAAAAGACTTACGCGGATTGGACAGGGAACTTGAACTCTCGCTAAACTCCATCCGCAACTGAACATTTGATTTTTATGTTTTACTTTTTCCGCCTTTTTGCGGTCTATATATGTTTACTAACCTGTCTTCCCTGCTATATAGCCTAGATGTAGGGCAAAGGAGAATAATATGGCAGATACAGTTACGTATTAAGTAATAAAATGTTGAAAAATAGTAAGGTTACCCATTCATGACAAAACTTTACCTTCAATGTTATGCTTAGTTCGACTAAATACGGTGATAAGGCAATATGGCGGATCTCTATAAAATATCACACTAGAACTGAAACATATTCTACAAAACATATCTAACTCCCCATCTCACCAAACGGTGCCTCTCATATCAGAGGCGACACTATTTGATGACAACTCTGCTGATTATATGGCTCCCATGCATTTAGCAAGCAGGGCCAAGATGAGAATATATAATATCCCCTGACCGCCATGCTGCCTTACAAACCAGCCTTTTCGGCAATAGATATGCTGGGTAAACAATACGTTTATTAATTGTTGGTAATGTTATATAAGAACGCAGACAGATATATATAGCATGATTTAAATTAGATGCATCAACTAGTTCTTTGCCCCAAAACTTCTCTCTCACTATAGTACAGTGAATAAGAAATCGGGACTTTCCAGCACACTAGCCCCATCTTGTGGTCAAAAAATAGAATTGCAGAAAGGAATATTTTGCATGCCAAACCTGTTTAAATAATAAACACATGTTTTTATGGCCTACATCTATTACAACAAAAGGCAAACTAAAAAGAGTTCACACATAAATCCAGCATTCAATATCCCAACAAACACAATGCGATAAATACTTACCCGCTTAACGCCCAATATCCCCGATCCCCGGATATTATTGTACTCCATCTAGCCTGTAACATTAAGTACAACATTTAGCTAGCTGCTCCAGAGTGCCTGTTAGACAATTTCTAACAGTACTTTATTAAATATTTCAAGACAACTTCTGGTTCCAATTGGACCTCGTCCCCACACAAAGAGCAATATACCTGCTCTTTGACCTTACCGGACCTTTAAAATAGGTTGGACTAGCTGGTCCTAACCTATCTCCGGAAAACTCCTTTACTCCTTACCCCTTCCCCTAGCCACCCCCCCCCATACTTACTTCTTACCTTTTTATTTATCCTAATTTATTAATTTATTTTTGTTTACTTATTTATTTATATATACTTTTTCAAATTTTTATTCTTTTTTTTTTTCTTTTTTTTTTCTTTTTTTTTTTTTTTTTTTTTCTTTTTTTTTTCTTTTTTTTTCCTTCCCTTTCTCTTCCTTGATTTCCTCATCCCCCTCTCCCCCACCTTCTGTGTGCTATACAATACTTGCATAGCTAATAGACACTTTTTTTCAATAGTACACTCAAATTAATACTCCAAATAACGTAGCCTATTCTCATTATATCTGAGACAGTAAGCCCTTCAACCTTTACGAACCAAACTCAAGATGCCACCATACAAGCATAAAACCATTCAAACCTCGATAAAATTGTTCTCAATAAACGCAAGAGGGCTTAACGTCCCAGAAAAAAAAACTAAATTTCTCAACGAATTTCACAAACAAAAGGCAGGTATTGTATGCATACAGGAAACACACTTCAAATCAGACAAAACGCCAAAACTACAGGACAAAAGATTTCCAATAGTGCACCACGCCACCAACCCGGAAGGGAAAACCAAAGGTGTCTCAATATTAATCTCAAAACAGACACCTTTCCAAATACATGATAAACTGGCAGACCCAGGGGGTAGATACCTCTTTCTGAAAAGAAAAATAGGCCCCCACCCTATCACGATGGCAAACATCTATGCCCCCAATTCTAAGCAGGTAGCGTTTTTTGGCAAAATTAAAGAACTTCTGACAACCTTTTCCACTGGAATCCTAATTCTAGGTGGAGATTTCAACGCTCCCCTAGACCCTCTCATAGATACATCAAGCGGTACATCGAGCCTTCCCTACAGAGCACTGAAACAAATAAAAACCCAATTGCAAGAACTCACGCTGCACGACACCTGGAGAACTCTGAACCCACAAACTAAAGACTATACATATTTCTCACCAATACACCAGAAATATTCCAGAATTGATTATTTCTTCCTCTCACAGACGGATCTCAAACTCAAACCTCTATCGAATCCATGACTATTTCCGACCATCACCCGATTACCATGACACTAACTTTTCCAGAAAAAAATACCTCTACTAAGACCTGGAGACTCAACACCACAGTCTTGAAAGACCCCATAGACTTGTTACACTTCAAAAACACCCTAAAAGAATACTTTACACAAAACGAAAATGACGAAACTTCTTTACTTACATAATGGGAAGCACATAAGTGTGTCATAAGAGGGGAATTCATTAAAATATTAGCCAAAACTAAAAAAGACCACCAAGCCAAAATTAGATCCCTATTGGACCAAATCCACAAACTAGAGACAACACATAAACGAACTTTGGCGATATCAACATTTGAGGAACTGACTAGAGTAAGGACACAATTATCTGAAGAACTCAACATGAAAACCAAATGACAGTATATCCTGAGACATAAGATCTATTATGAGCAGGGAAACAAAAGCGGAAGACTTCTAGCGAGAGCAGTCCAGAGTAAAAAAGCTGCCTCAACAGTACATCACATAAGAGACAGCCAAGGGATAACTCATTCCTCAAATGGGGAGATTGCCAAACAATTCGAATTATACTACCAGAACCTATATATCATCCCGTCTAATCCCAATTACCCTCCCAACTCAACCAAGAGGGTAAATATCATTCAGAACTTCCTCGAGAAATACAGCCCTACACATATAGCAGAAAACACAGCACTAGAGCTTGAAGCACCTATATCTGGCCCAGAGTTTGATAAAGCGATAAAGGACATGAAATTAGGGAAAGCCCCAGGCCCTGATGGACTTCCATTACAATATTATGAATCATTTACAGATATTCTGAAACCAAGATTCCTGAAAACCTATCAATCACTACATTTAGATCAAAACCCTCCAAAACAAATGCTTGAGGCCCATATAACAGTCATTCCCAAAGAAAGCAAAGATGCATCCCAAGTTACGAACTACAGACCAATATCTTTAATTAACGTCGACGTAAAGATATACGCAAAAATACTCGCCAACAGACTGTTACCACTACTAACCTCCCTTATATCACTTGACCAAGTGGGTTTTATCCCTGGTAGAGAGGGACGAGACAATACAATCAAAGCAATAAATATTAATCACTGGCTAACATCAAAAAAGAAACCTGGTTTCTTTTTGTCCCTTGATGCAGAGAAGGCGTTCGACAGAGTGGCCTGGGACTATATGGATGAAGTACTAAAACACGTAGGTATACTACCACAAATGAGAGCATATATTCGAGCCTTATACTCCAACCCAACAGCCAGAGTCCGAGTCAACGGCCACCTGTCGAACGCCTTCAATCTCCGAAATCGTACAAGACAAGGTTGTCCCCTTTCTCCATTATTGTTCGTACTCACATTAGAACCCCTATTAAACAAAATAAGATCTAACCCAGACATTAAGGGAATTGAAATACAAAACAAAACATATAAAGTCGCAGCCTTTGCGGACGATATGCTCCTCTTCCTCGCGGAACCTCATATTTCCCTACTCAACTTAATCCAAGACTTAGAGCACTTCCAAGTTCTCTCTAACTTAAAGATCAACCATTCAAAATCCAACTCCCTCAATATCACTCTACCCCAAAACTCAGTGGATTTATGCAAACAAAATTTCCCCTTTGCGTGGGCCAAACAAAAAATAACATACCTAGGAATAGAGATCCCCACAAACTTAGAAGAACTTTTCCAAATCAATTTCCTTCCCATTTTGAAGGAAACCCAAGAAGACCTAAAAAGATGGAATGCCCTCAATGTCTCCTGGTTCGGTAGAGCATCCCTAATAAAGATGACAATACTACCTAGATTTTTATATACTATGCAAACTATACCCATCCGCCTCCCATCATCATTTTTTGCATCCTTCCGCAAAGCGTGCTCGGGTTTTATCTGGAGAGGTAAACCGCCCAGAGTTAAATTTACCAAATTAAACTTACCCAAAAATAAAGGAGGGATAGCCTTGCCCGACTTAAAAAAATATCATCAGGCAGCCCTCCTAGCCAGAATAGTGGATTGGAACATTCATCAGGCAGTTAAAGATTGGGTAACCCTGGAACAAATTCAATTCCCCAAACAAATTAAACTACTACCGTGGTTAAACCCAAAGCATCACTCTAAAAATCTCAAAGCTCATCCACTCATAGGACCTACCTTAGAAAACTTCCAAAATTCCTTTAAACAGACTCGTCCTTTCCCTTGGCTTAGCCCCCTCACTCCGATCAGAGATAATCCTGACTTTCCCCCTGGTCAGGATCAGTACTTCCTGATCAACGACTGGCCTCATGAGGACATACAAGTGAAACATTTCTTCAAAAGAGGTATTCTTTTAACCAGAGACGAAATTAAAACGGAAATTGACCCAAATACGATATCGCAATGGAACTACATGCAAATCCGACACTTCCTGACAAAAAGTGAGACCGCCCAATACTGGACGAGACTGCCTACAACACTAGAAACCCTATGCTCAAAAAAATCCCCACAAAGACATATTATTTCGTCCCTATACTATTCATTATATGGTGATATTACGGAGTTCTCCAGTGTGTCGTGTCAGGCGTGGGAAAAAGATCTTGAAACAAACATTTCAGAAGAAGACTGGGAAAAAATACACAATTTTGCACACAAAGGATCGTTAAATGTAACCACTCAAGAATGTGGCTTTAAAATAATCACAAGGTGGTATAGAACCCCCTCACTCCTACATAAATTTTACCCCCAGATATCTGATAGATGTTGGAGATGCGGGGATGGGGAAGGCTCGATGATACACATATGGTGGTCCTGTTCTGCAATCCAGGATTTTTGGAGGGCGGTGCATGACACCATAACATCAATCACTTCAGAGAACCTGGAGTATTCCCCTGCGCAATACTTGCTACACCACAACTCTTTACCCAAACAAAGGTATCTGAAATCATTACCCATGATCATGACGAACGCAGCAAGACACTGTATCCCCTGTCATTGGCGCACGAATATAGTCCCTACAAAAACAGAATGGTTCAGAAGAATAAACTGTATAGAAAAAATAGAAGAACTTATCAGTATCTCCCAAGAGAAAATAACCAATTTCACTTCTGTATGGTACAACTGGCTCGAGTTTAAAAGCACACAAGAATATAAAGATATTATCACTTAAGAAAGATAGATTTAGACCGGAAAGGAATTTCTTAAGACTATCCGTGAAAACAATGAGACAATAATGTCTCACGTTAATGCTTACTCCCTTATCTCCTCCTCCCACCCCTCCCTATCTATCTTTTTTTTTTTTTTTTTCTTTCCCTCCCTCCTCTCTTCTCCACCTCCCCCATCCCTTAACTCCCACGGTATAGTGTGGTATGTCCACACCAAAAAATATATAAGAAAATATATCTGAACAATTTGTATATGACAAAATTTATTTACCTTTAAATTCTATAGACCTAGAATTACGTTAATAACTCATTGGTAATATATTGTGAGATTGCTGTTATTCATCTCTAATCAACATAAAATGTAATATGCTCACGTTTTTCTATTGACATGACAATGTATTATCTGTTCATACTTTTTCAATAAAATTTTGTGAAACAAAAAAAAAAAAAAAAAAAGGAAAGCCTCAGCCAGGAGGAGGCCGTGGAAAGTGTCAGCCAGGAGGTGGCCGGGCTCAGCCTGCCCGAAATCACAGGTCACACCCCTCGGCCTTCCAAAAAAAAGTGCCAGAAAGAGGAGTAACCTGAAGGAGGCAGCAATTGGCCTATTTCTGAAGGCTACTGTGGCCCTCAGAAACCCCCCCAGTGTTCAAGAGGACTATGCCTACATGACAAACTGCAAAATGCTGGAAATGTAGGAGGGCCAATGCCTCTTATGTGAGGAAGTGATCTTGCAAGCCCTAAATAGGGGGGTTGAGGGGCAAACTCACAAGCCAAAGCCACGTTTGTAAGTTGAACCATGGTCATCCTCATCCTCCTCCAGGTCCTCCTCCTCCACCTCAACTCCAACACCAGAGCCACAGCCTGGAAGGAAGCATGTAAGGAAGACAAGAGAGTGATGGCCTGGGTTCAGTCTGGTCTGGCAAAAGACGCAGGCTGTTTTATAACCACAGCCTGGGGACCGATATGTCATCTCCTGCTGTTCCTGATCTCTTGTAGTCCTGGAAAGGATTGTGCTCACTATTATAAGGACTCCTCAGGCCACCAATTTTGACTGTAAAATAATGGAAGTGTGCCCTGGGGTACAAAGGCTTCGCAAATTTCAACAGTTTCTCCAGCGTTGCCTTCCTCTTTATTTTTTTATGACCCAGAATAAATGGCTATTTCTTTTTCACAAATACTTGCCTATGTGTTTTACTTCAAAAAGGACAGTTTGTTTGTGAGTAGGCAGGTACAGTTCAAAAATACAAGGTCAAATTAACAAGGGAAACCAACCAACCTCCTTGAGGTAAAAAAAATACTAGATAATAATGGTGTTGTGGTAACTTGACATAAAAAATGAGAAATAATATTATGGAGAGCACTAGAAAAAACAAAAAAATGCAGATCTTGATAAAAAAAAACATTATTATGGAGAGCTGACGGAAAAAAAATGTATATTATTCATGAGATCACAAGAAATAATAAAGAAATTAGTTTGTCAGAACTCTGTGTGAATCTGAGCGGCAAAACAACTTCATTCTTCTAGCATTATAAAGAAGAAGAGAATGCGCTGCATTAAAAAATTTCTAAATTTGCAGCGTGACGAATGTGCTATCTCCATTACGAACGCTAGTTTTACCAGACTGAGCGCTTACGTATCATAATTTATTCTGAGCATGCATGGCACTTTGTGCGTCGGAATTGTGTACACACGATCAGAATTTATGCAAACGGATTTTGTTGGCGGAAAATTTGAGAACCAGATCTCAAATTTTGTGTGACGGAAATTCCGATGGAAACTTACCGATGGAGCCTATACACGGTCAGAATTTCCAACAATGAGCTCCGATCGCACATTTGTTTTCGGAAAGTCCGACCGTGTGTACGCAGCATTACTGTTTAGTAGAACTGAACAGAACCCTGTTCTTTCTCTCTCCACACCGATATCACACTAAAAATGGCCACTATTAAAGAATACTTTTATAGTGAGGGACTAAGAGCAATGAGCCACGATTGTATAGAGTCATCATGACAGCATCCAATCATGGCTCTGACAGTGCTCTGTCCCCTGATTGGGCAAAAATGTCATTGCTTCAGCCAACCAGGGATGCGGGGCACGGTGCATTGTGGTCATTCGGCAGGCTGAACAAACGGTCGAAAAGCCCCAATAATTTGGGTGTTTGTAGAACGGGCGAACAGCCAACCGTTCGCTCATCCCTAACAACAATAGATCCTTCCTTGTTGGCTGGTTTGATAGTTATATCTCACCTAGCCGACAAAGAGGCTAATGCTTGTTTCTCATCATGTTTTAAGTTGTTAGGTGTATGGTCTATTATAGATTGATCCTGCAAGAAATTCATGATTTCCTGGCCGGTTTAATTTATACATATCCTGTTTCAACAGAAAATCATTCATGTACTCCTTTGGACAAAATCCCACACTCTTATTTAGCAGTTGTAATTCTACTTCAGTTATTTAAATGGAAGAAATTTTATATACCACATTTTCTATTAGAGTCTCTGTTCATTGTTTATGTTGTCACTCTTCCTTCCGATGCATTTCCTATGCCGCTCCCCAGCATGAATTGCAGTCATTGTACGTCTGCTTGCGCAGGCACAGTTGCGTGTGGGCGCTTGCTCTCTCGCGCATTGCGGGAATGTGCCCACGGGTCAGGCGGACTCGATATCCGCTGGCGACCCGCATTCGCTTAGTACAAAGTCAGCTTTTGGGATCTGCCTTTGTAAACAACACGGATCCCCATTCTGACAAATGACATGACAGAGATCTACTGTTCCTAGTCATTGGTAACAGTTATCTCTGTCATGTCCCAGACAGCCCATCCCCCTACAGTTAGAACATGCTAAGGGAACAAACTTAACCCCTTGATCGCACCTAGTAATAACCCCTTCCCCGCCAGTGTTATTTTTACATTGATCAGTGCATTTTTATAGCATTGATCAATGTAATAATGTCACTGGTCCCCAAAAAGTGTCATTTGGGGTCAGATTTGTCCACCGCAATGTCACAGTCCTGCTAAAAATTGCAGATCACTGCCATAACCAGTAGAAACAATAAAAAATAAATAAAAGTCCCTAAATCTATCCCATAGTTTGTAGCCGCGATAACTTTTGCGCAAACCAATCAATATACACCTAATGCGATTTGTTTTACAAAAATATGTAGAAGAATATATATCAGTATAAACTGAATTTGTTTCTTATATTTTTTTTGGAGATTGACGCTCTTTGTTTGTTTATAGCGCAACAATTTCAAATGCAGAGGTGATCAAATACAACCAAAAGAAAGCTCTATTTGTGGGAATAAAAAGGATGCCAATTTTGTTTGGGTACAGCGACTCATGACCGCGCAATTGTCAGTTAAAGCAATGCAGTGCCGTATCGCAAAAAATGGCCTGGTCATTAAGGGGGCAAATCCTTCCAGTCCTTAAGTGGTTAATTTGCTAGGGTATGGGTTAAATAAGTATCTTTTTTTAGCCAGCTTGGTTGTGTATGTGTAGATCACTGATATTTTTTCTATACATGCTGATTACTCTATTAATTGCTATTTATAATCTGTACTTTTTCCTTAAAGATCACTTTTCTGTATTTTATCTGTGCTTTGTATCATTTCCTTTTGAAAATGATTGTGTGAATTGTGACAAATAGTTGCCAGCAACTAAAACTGCCTGCATGCTTTTTCCACTAGGCAGTGAATCCACAATTCAGATGACAGCCATGGAGCCTAAAATTCTGCAGAGCATTTTGGTAATGGTATTCCTCATTTTCCTATCTTTCCATCTTCCTTTAAGTGAAGAAAATCATGCATATTGTAACACATGTGCTCACATAATAAGAACATTGCAAATGTGTTAAAAGGCAATATAGTTTAATATAAAGCATAATCCTATTTTCCTGCCTTAAATCTATTTGATATTTTCATCTAAATATTCAATGAAATCTAAATTAGCTTAAAGACAGAGCATAACAGCATGAAAAATATTTTCCCTGTGTTGACTGTATTAAAATTAGCTGGATGGAGGGAAGTTGAGGATTATCTTTTATGGTGTGATTATTAAATATAAGTATTTCTATTCACATTATTTTAGCTGACAGTTAAACTTGAGCTTGTTAAATATAAAAAGTATATAATTTTGCAGGCTGATGTTTTCTAAATGATGTCTGGGACTTCTCTTTCCCTGTTGTCATTTATATTTTGGCTGGGAAGTTCATTCTGGTTGCTAATGTTGCATAGAAACTGAAATATCAGAGCCATGCAATTTCTACAGGGATTAACTTTGGGAACAAAATTCAGTCAATCTTAATATTTAGCTTTGCTGCTGTTGTCTGTTTTCAGTTCTGCATATGTTTTCGAATTTATGTTCGTTAAAGGGATATATCCTTTATGTTTAGACCTTTGAAGATGTGTACATGCATCAGGCTGTTATATATATTTATGAACACATGTGGGTTTCCTCTAGAAATGAACAGAAATCATTAAAGGCTACGTTTTATGCTAGCATTCACCTAAAAAAGGTTAAAACACTTTTAAAAACAACTGGAATTTGAATCCTCCGCCCCAATTCAAATTGCCACCACTGCGCCAAAGAGAAATTCCCTAGCTACTTACAGCTGCTACTTAAAAGATATATATAGAATTATTGGTATCCAAAATGAGTTCATAAACTTAAATTGAATGAGTAGCGCTTGCTCAGACTCTAAACTAACTCAAAAGGTAGCTTGTGTTACCAAATTACCATGTGATGAGAATTCTAAATCAACATATATACAGTAATGTGTACAAATTAATTAAAAATTATTTAAAATACCACCTCGTGACACGTGATGAAATAAAAGTGACACAAAACTATAAAAAAGCACCCATAATATACAATTATATAGATAATATAAATGATATAATAACTGAAAAAAGTGAGCAAAAAAATCACATCATTTTATCCAAACTCAAAAAAATTTGAAAAATTAGAACAAAGTCCTTCAGAAGTGAAAAAAGAGAATAATAGTTCTTCAAAATCCTTTTTCTCAAAAAATGTTTAAACTAATCCTCTTCCACCACACCACTGTATATTTCTGTGACCTCTCCCAAAGGAATCTCACTCACCAGATCCAGAGCTCGCACTTTCGTGTCGAGCAAACACGCATGAAAAACTCAAACAGTAATCCGGTGTTTTTTCCACACTATCCACTCGGTGATGTAGTAGTACTCCACATGTGTAGAAACAAAATGTGCTCCAATAGTGTGATTCAATAACACCACTTTTATTTAAAATCACACAACACAAAAACTTCAACCATTACACTCACAATGTTTCTAAAATCAACCAGCAAAAGTGCAAATGGTAATCTTCACAGCAAGCGTCACTTTAAATATCACAATCACTGAAACTGAGTCTGCCGTGACTACAGACAGTTTCAGTGATTGTGATATTTAAAGTGAAGCTTGCTGGTGCTGTTACAAACGATTGCCACTCAGCCATGCCCCCTAAGGGGGCGTGGCTGAGCGGCAATCGTTTGTAACAGCACCAGCGCCATTATCAAACAGGAGGAAAGCCTTGCTATTTAGAAGTCTGAGCTACGAGGAGGGGGTGAGATAAAGGAGTATCTGTTTGCACCTCGGCTGTGACTACAGACAGTTTCAGTGATTGTGATATTTAAAGTGAAGCTTGCTGTGAAGATTACCATTTGCACTTTTGCTGGTTGATTTTAGAAACATTGTGAGTGTAATGGTTGAAGTTTTTGTGTTGTGTGATTTTAAATAAATGTGGTGTTATTGAATCACACTATTGGAGCACATTTTGTTTTTTCACATGTGGAGTACTACTACATCACCGAGTGGATAGTGTGGAAAAAACACCAGATTACTGTGTTTTTTATGCGTGTTTGCTCGACATGAAAGTGTGAGCTCTGGATCTGGTGAGTGAGATTCCTTTGGGAGAGGTCACAGAAATACACAGTGGTGTGGTGGAAGAGGATTAGTTTAAACATTTTTTGAGAAAAAGGATTTTGAAGAATTATTACTCTCTTTTTTCACTTCTGAAGGACTTTGTTCTAATTTTTCAAATTTTTTCAGTTTGGATAAAATTATGTGATTTTTTGCTCACTTTTTTCAGTTATTATACAATTTATATTATCTATATAATTGTATATTATGGGTGTTTTTTTATAGTTTTGTGTCACTATTATTTCATCATGTGTCACGAGGTGGTATTTGAAATAATTTTAAATGAATTTGTACACATTACTGTATATATGTTGATTTAGAATTCTCATCACATGGTAATTTGGTAACACGAGCTACCTTTTGAGTTAGTCTAAAGTCTGAGCAAGCGCTACTCATTCAATTTAAGTTTATGAACTCATTTTGGATACCAATAATTCTAAAACCCTTTTAAACCTTGAGACAAAAATCAAAAATATTGCAACTTACTAGTCTTTAGATGCAGTGGCTGCATTCATTTTCTATTTTCAAGCCAAGAACATTTTAGCATGTACAGGTGCCATGAAATGGCATTTTAGCAAATACAGAAATACCATGTCTTTGTCACTTCCTGTGAATTTAAAAAAATAAAAACAGCATACGCAATGTTATTTCTGTTTTGTACAGTACTAGTCCCATTAATCCAACATATAAAGGAAATTAACAAAGGCAGACACGTTTAAAGTACAGTCTGTGTGACAACCATGGCCATTTCTAGGATACCATGAAAAAGTGAGTGTAAACCGGAAGTAGACAGGAAGTGTGTTTTTCACAGCATTACCAAGAGAACATCAATAGGAAAGATTACATTTTTATTTTTTTTATTTTTGGGTTTCTATACACTTTAAAGAAACATTTTCACAGATTGTATGATACATAAAAATAGCAGAGTAATGCTGACCTGTATCTTTCAAAACATCCTTATGTGATTTATTTTTAATGCAAGCTGTGTATGTACATGAATTTGACTTTTGTAAAAGCCTCTTACAGTCCTTTAACAGCTGATCTCATACTGTGGGAGGACAAAAGAAGCACAAGGAAACAAACTGTTAAAGAAATGAATCACGTGTAGTAGTACACACGTTACATACCATAATAGCATTATTATATCTAACAGTCATATCATAGATTTATAGGATGGTATCCATGTATGAATTATAATTATAGAATAATCCTGGCTGTTTAATCATATGTATTTAAATTTAGGTTGACGCAATAGGTGGTTAAAGAGAAAGCAATTGACACTTTAAAAATTGCACGATTGACCATCATGTTTTGCATGTATGAAGATCCAAGGATATGGATTAACTTATGAGGGACACATGTTTTATTTATTTATGTATCCATTCTTTATTTCAAATAATTAGTTTTTTTCAATTGTTTATTGTAAAATTGGTTAAATTGTTTATTGTAAATTTATTCATCACGAGTATCTTAGTGGGGATTTGCTTTTATGTAAACAGGTAGCAATCATAACACAGAAAGAGTAAAGAAAAGAGGGTGCACCGGCCTTGTGCATTATCCCAAGCAAATATATTGATTAAAAAAAATTAAAACTATTCACAAACATGTGAAGAAATATCGCTTGTAAAAGCCACCTGATCGTGGCGATCAGTCCTGAAACCGACAGTCTCCAGAGGGTGACAGAGAGGATATCAGGGCCACTGCTGGCTGACGCATTTTGAAGGAGTACCTTCTTCCTCAGAGCACTCAAAACACCTATGCATGTATTTTAAAGGTACAGTACCTTAATAGAGCAGCAGTTGATGATTTGGTTAATTCACATTGGTTAATATCCTAAGTGAGGGAATATATAATCAATTCCTCCCCTGCTGACATTCTCTCAAAGATTAGCAAGAGTGGCAGCCTCAGCATGGTTTTGCATAGATTTCTAAAACCTCAGCAGTCAGATACAGCTACTGGCAACAATCATCAGCATATAGCTAGCCTAATGATCACTAACTATATTGGTTTCAGGGATGATACTGAAATTCTAACACGCAAGAAGGACTCTGTGTGCTACTGGATGTCCAGCATGAACTGAACAGGAGCTTCCCTAATATGCTCTGAAGATTCTGGCCTACCCTGCTGCAAGTGTGAAGTCCAAAAAACTAAAAATAAAATGTCACACAGGGCCCAAGGATGCCAAACAAAATTATTTTTCAGCATCTTTCCCAAAAAAAACAACCATTACAGTCTAAGATATATAAAGTATACTGTATATATACAAAACAAATAATATTAGGGTGTGCTTGCAGATACCCAGTTTAATACAACATTAGAATGAATCCATATAAATCGTCTAATTCCAGTACATTCAATCAATAATATGTCTCCTTTAAATATCTGAATAAATAGATCAATAAATAATACACAAGAAATAATTAAACTGCTTCCCCTTCGATCAACATATGAGGAGACTGTGTCTGTGAAATGCAGTATAATGTGTTAATTTTTGACCAGCTATGAAATGACTAGTAAATGACAAACCTCTCAGAGCGGGATTTTTAAGGCAACAATAATAGAAAAAATGAAAGTAATATAAAGTTTATAGATTTATTATACAAAAGACATATTTTCTCAAAATATATATTTACACGTTAGAAGATAAAAACAAGGTAGATGTTTCAAGATGCTGTACATGTAGAAAGGTGCAAATTCCGACGCGTTTCCAAACGGCTAATGATATGCCTATCTTCCTCAGGGAATATAAAACACCATCTACAGGTCCACCCATTATCTAAGGTAAAACAATACCATCCAAAAGATATTGCGGATGCCTTTAGTGAGTACTATAGCTCCCTGTACAACTTGAACAGGGACCCATCCACCCCTCAACCCGACCCAGAAATGATTGACAATTTTTTGACCAACTTACCTCTCCCACAACTGACAGAAGATCAACTTCATCAGTTGAATCTACCCTTCAGCCTCCCAGAGATTACTAAAACTATAGCCTCCCTACCTTCCAACAAATCCCCTGGCCCTGACGGCTTTATAGGGGAGTACTATAAAACGTTCAACCATATTTTAGCCCCTCACCTCAAAAAAGTTTTCAATGACGCTGCTGCTTCTGCTTCCTTTCCCTCGGAAATGCTTAGAGCTTTAATAATCACTATACCCAAGCCAGGGAAAGATCCATCCACCTCACAAAATTTCAGACCTATCTCATTACTGAATAACGATCTAAAAGTATATGCTAAACTTATTGCCCAAAGGCTAACAGACATTTTACCAGAGCTCATTCACCCAGATCAATCAGGATTCACCAGAGGACGTCAAACATCTGATGCCACTAGGAGACTAATCAATATCATACACAATGCAAATATATCTGGAACGCCTTCTCTGCTTCTTGCCCTAGACGCAGAGAAGGCGTTCGACCGCATCCACTGGGGTTACCTAGCCAAAACTCTGACGGCATTTGGATTTTCAGGCCCTATACTCTCTGCAATAATGGCCCTATACACTATTCCCTCAGCCCAAGTCTTCACGTCTGGGGTTCTCTCAACCCCCTTTGTCATCACGAATGGGACACGCCAGGGGTTATTTAATTTGCTCATGGAGCCCCTGGCGTGTCACATTCGCAATCCCCCTCATATAACAGGAATTAAATTGCACAATGCGACCCACACAATCAGCCTATTCGCTGATGATGTCATATTGATGTTCACAGAGGTGGAGAATTCCCTGGCTTCGATATATCACACATTACAAATGTTTAGTAATCTGTCATATTATAAAGTGAATGAATCAAAATCTTACATTTTAAATCTGAATGTGTCTGACACAACAAAAACTAGCTGATATATATCCTTATACATGGGAAAAATTAGGGATTAAATACTTAGGTATTACCCTTACACCTAACACAGGCTACTTGTACAAATCCAACTATGTATCATTTCTTGACAAACTAAAAGGTAAACTTCAAGGACTAACAAAGGCGGAGCTTTCCTGGACAGGAAGGCTGGCGACCACCCTACCACAACTAATTTACTTGTTCCACTGCAATAATGGCCTTCCTAAAGCCCCATACACACGCTCGGACAATCCGCGGACCAGGTCGGTCGGACTTTGTCCGACGTACTTTGTCCGATGTTGGTGTTGCGTACACACGGTCGGACTACGTTGTCGGAATATCCGGTCCGGAAGAACGTCGTGACGTAAGTCGTCGTCCACGAGATTACAAAAGGGAAGTTCAGCACCACGTCAGGCACCCGTTGGGCTCCTTCTGCTGATCCCGCGTTTTTCGAGAGTTAGTGGAAGTTTGGTGACTTAAGATTCGCGCTTCTCAGTTTTCTGACTCAGATCGTTACTGCTCTTCAGTTTGTGCTTGTCGTGCGTATCTGTTTATTAGTGCGTGTAGTCAGTTCGCATTTGTTGGTCATTGCGGCCTATATCTTGATATAGGACGCTTTGATTTGCACTGCTTATTGTCTGCTCGTTGCTGCTATTCAGTTCGTTCTTTCAGGCCTTGCTGTTTATCGGTGCTTTCTGTTTGTCCGTTCTGACCAGCCGACCTTTTGTGACCTTCTGAGCGATGTTTCCCGTGCGTACTCGTCGCCGAGTTCGTGCTGTACGCGGAATTGGTGTCGGGCTTTTAGCTTTGACCCAAGACCCGTCCATGAACAGAGTGACGAGGAGTATGTGGACCAAGAATTGGTTGCTTCAGCGTGACCAGTTCTCGCACATGCCTTTGCTTCGTGAGATCCGGGAGAATAATCCTGATGATTTCAGGAACTTTCTCAGGATGACGGACCCCGATTTTCACCGTCTTTTGGCTTTGCTGACCCCCTTTATCAGCCGGCAGGATACCTGCATGAGACAAGCCATTACTCCGGAGCAGAGGCTTGTTGCCACGTTGAGGTACTTGGCGACAGGGAGAAGTCTTCAGGATTTGAAGTTCTCTTCAGGTATCTCTCCCCAGGCCCTGGGAATCATTATTCCAGAGACCTGTTCTGCCATCATCCAGGTCCTGCAGGAGGACTATATTAAGGTAACATTTCTACTTTACTATTCCCTTCTATGTATGCTCTGTTTGCTAATGACTTGTATTTTTGACCTCCTTCCCTAATTACCATGATTGCAATATGCTCTAATATTCTGTGCCCCTTTTCTCCTTCATGCATTTTTCCCTTCACTTACCTCCCCAGCATGCTCTTCTGCCCCAATAGACACCTATGGCCTAGTCACTTAAGCAATGTCTTTTGTCTGCTGCATAGTATTGTTTGCCCCCAAACACCCCCTAAAATATGCACAAATGTTTGCTGTGTGGTTTACTTCATGTAGAGCCCCCTTTTTTTTTTCTTTTGGTGGGGGGGGGGGGGGGGGGGGGGCAAACTCATTAGGAACCCCCTCCCCCAACTGCTCTGTCAGATGGTACTAATCCTTTATCTGCTGGCTTTCCCAAGGTCCATACACACTATATACCTACCTCTTTATAGTGCGCATCTTTAGGGATGAATTCAGCAAAGCATGTAGTGCAAGGGGCTGCCTCCATACATTCCATTTCCGATTTTTTTTTCTTCTTTCCCTCCTATTAGCTTGCTTGGTAATTTAATAATGTCACACTGTGCCTGCCTTTTTTTGGGGGGGGGGGGGGGGGTGAAATGTTATTTGATCTTTCCTGTGGCCTGCCAATAGTGTTAAGTACAGAGGGTCTGGCCAAACTAGCCCACATTATTGAGCCATTTGCCAATCAATGAAGTGCAGAGGGTTAGCTGTCCACCACCCCCCCCCCCCCCCCAAAACCCTAGTTATTGCCAATGTCCCATCAGAAGTGGGGGGATTGATGGGGGGGTGAGTAATCTGTGAAGGGGAGCCTCTACTTTCCTGTGCAAATACTTTCCAGCCTCCAATTTTATACAATGCTCTTGTTCCAAGATGTTGATTGTCTAATCTGCTTGCAATGTTTAGGTGCAAAGTGACGAATTTCTTTTTTCTGGTTTCACTCCACAGTTCCCTTCCACGCCACAGGAATGGCAGACTGTGGCCTCCCACTTTGCCAGCCGTTGGGACTTTCCTAACTGCGGAGGGGCAATTGATGGGAAACACGTCCGCATCGTCCCACCGCCCAACTCGGGGTCCTACTATTATAATTATAAAGGGTTTAATAGTGTAGTGATGTTGGCGGTGGTGTCGGCAACATACGAGTTTATGTATGTGGACGTGGGGATGAACGGCCGGATATCGGATGGTGGGGCCATTACGCACACGGAGTTCTACTGGCGTCTCCAAAGTGGCAGTCTGTGCTTGCCACCTCCAGAGGAGAATGCCGAAGGACTCCCCTTCGTCTTTGTCGCAGATGAAGCGTTTGCGTTGACTCCCCATGTGATGAGGCGGTTCCCGATGAGGACCCTCACCCCGGACCAGAGGGTCTTCAACTACAGGCTGTCCAGAGCCAGAAGAGTGGTGGAGAACGCTTTTGGCATCCTGGCCAGCCGCTTCCGCCTGTTCCTGACGGCATTTAACTTGGCGGAATACAAACTGAACCACATAGTTCTTGCCTGTTGCATATTGCACAACTTCCTCAAAAGACATAACAGGAACTATGTGGTGCCCGTTGGCCCAGATGTGGAGGGCCCTCCAAATGTGGACCTCACAGCCCTTCGAGTGGCACGTCCAGGCTTGCCCCCTCTAAATGCCCGTGTGGTCCGGGACCAATATATGGAGTACTTTGTGGGTAGGGGGGCCATTGCTCTGCCTGACGATGTGTGAGAGGCATTTTTTAATAAATCTGATATTTTAACCAACCTATGATTTCTTGTCATTTCAGTCTTCTTTTTAGCTTATTTTACTTTGACATTTTTTCCCTTTGCCTTCGACAGTGGGAATGCACTTTCTGGGCAAAAGGAGGTAACAGTCTCTTCTTCCCAAAAAGATTATTCTCATGTTGTGTGTTTGCTACCTAATCTTTGGTCTAGAGAAGGTTTGTCCTGCATAACTGACACCCAAAATACTCCTTTTCAGCACCAGGTCTGACATGTGTGTATTCTCCAAAATGCTGTGCTCTGTGTTTTCGTACAAAGCACTGTGGGTGTCATTTACATAAGTCAAATCCGCTATGCTCTACAAGTGCATTGAAAAAGTTCCCAGGGAAAGAAAATTGCAGTGCAAAGTGGATTTGCCTTTAGTAAATAACACCCATTGCCCCCCATATCCTTTTCATTTTACATACATAATGCATTGTGTTTTTTAAATAAGGAAGCCACACATTTAGAAAAATAAAAGTTTACTAGGAAAACATTCACAAGTGCGTTTACAATCTTCACGCCAAAACTGACAACATCTTGGTTATTTACAACATTGTTTACAAACATTCCGCAATTGGTAAAACCAGGCATGGAGCAAAACAGAACCTAGGAACTTGGAAAGTTCAACTTTGTAAAGTGAAGACAAGATCAGACATGACTATATGTTCAAAGTGAGTTTGATCTTGCCTTCATCACATGGGGGGGTCACCCCCGAAAAGTGGAAATTTGGAACATGCACACAATTTGGGTCTGAAAATGGTCATTAGATGGTAAAACACATGCCTAGAAGCTTCAAAAGTGCCATTTTCCATCATGGGGATGAATGGACATTTTTTGGGGGTGCAACCCCTTCACCACAACCACTTTCGTAGTTCATAAAGTGTTTGCACCCCCAAAAAAAACGTTGCCATTCATCCACCATGGTGGGAGCTAGCACATGTGGACACAATGTGTGCATGTTCCAAATTTCACACAGTTTTTAAGTTGCAAATGTGTTCAGAAGCTGGCACAAATGTGTGTTAATTACTTGGTGCGTTTTCATATTTTTCCTAAAACATCAATGATGTTCTTCAATTTTTGTTGAACATCATTGATGTTTTGCTTTATGTAATCTAGATCTCGATTGCAGACCATTATCTCTCCGATGAGTACGTGGGCACTCTCTGTGGTAAAGTGCGATTTTTCTTCCACAACATCCACGTCACCTAAAAACCACAAACAAACAAAAATGGGGTGTTGGAAATGAGGCAGCCATACATGGATTAGCTTACCAGTAGCTGTGTTCTCCAACACTCACCTGTTGTGGTGACAATTTCTCCAAGTTCGATGATCTCTCCTTCCTCCTCCTCCTCCTCTGCTTCTGCTCTTTCCCCTTTTTTGGGAGGTGTTGGTTTGGGGGTTTCCTCAGACGGCCCAAGTTTTCGCTCCCCTATGAGAATGTACAAAAGGAAGATTTAGCAACACAATCTATTGAGGGCAGAAATAGGAAATGACAAACATTGCTTGAAAGTGACGGACACTATTTTTGTTTGGCCAGTTACAAATGTCAACTACATGAATGTAGTCACTTTGTAAAGGTGCTAAACTGACTAGCTTTTTGGTAGAAGTTTGTGTGATGGAGACCCCCCTCTAGTATCCACTGGAGCACATGTGTGGAAAAGCCTAATAAAAAGTGGGTTTGGGTGTCCCAGCACTAGTGCTCTCGAGTCCAGATGGGTAAACAGCTACTGGGTGACCTCTCCTTTACATTGAATAAATTGGCTTTACATTCTGGATGACATTTCTAGGGAGAACAAACTTCCTTTCCCCCAAAAAAACACCAAACATCGTATTATAAGTGGCCGCACGATCGAGGTTGCGTACGATCGAATGGACACACACACGACCATGACAGTGGCAGAAAGATCGAGGCTGAGTACGATCGAATGCACAGACGAACATGAAAGTGGCCATTTTGGAATGTACAACTTTGTAAAAATCAAACCACATGGAGCAGTATGCAAGCAAGAAATCAAACACAAAACACAACTACTTACTTTTTTGAAGAATTCGCTTGATCTTTCTGTACTGATCGGCCTCCCTCAGTTTCAGGTCTGACCAGCGTTTCCTGAGTTGCTCCTTGGATCGTTGTACCCCAAAATGATTGTACAGCCTTCTCACAACTTTAGACATGATCTTGGCCTTGCGGACATTGGGGTTGAGGTAAGGCCCATACTTCCCATCATAGTCGCTCCTCTTTAATATGTCCACCATCTCCAACATTTCTCCAAATGACATATTGGAGGCCTTGAATTTCAGGCTCCGGGATCGGGACGTTTGTGCCTCCGGACTTTCCTCGTCCACCTCCTCGTTGGGGGGATATTTGGGGCGCACCTGCTGTGTCCCCGCCATGTGCTCTCCCCACTGCGCCGTAAAGAGAAGGGGTGGGGAATAGACGAGAAAGATCGTCAGGGGCGGGCGGAGTTTGACGCATGCGCACTGTATATAAAACGTCACACGCCTGTGTCGTAGCCACGATCTGGGAGACGAGGGGAGAGAAAGCTCACGCACGAGACGATCGCTACTAACGAAGGTACAATTTGACGTTGGTACATAACTAGCCTAGACTGATTAGAACTTGAGGCTTCTTTATGGATAAGATTAGGACAGTTTAGGCTGACATTATTTATATTGTTTTGTGTGGCGTTGTGTCTTGCAGAGGTGATGGAGGCCTTCTACAACGTGAGCTTTCTCCCACACTTCATTGATAAATACCGGCAATTCCCCCTCTTATGGCAGGCGAAACACAGGGATTATAGCAACAGACCAAAGAGGTACGCAGCCCTGCTGAAACTGGTGGCATTTGTAAAGCCTACCCTGCCCATGGCAACCGTCGCAAACTTAAAAGTGAAGATCACCAACATGAAGAGTACCTATTTCCGGGAGCGCAATAAGGTCCTGAAGTCACAAGCATCTGGAGCTGCAGCAGCTGATGTCCATGTCCCCACGCTCTGGTACTATGACAGGCTCCACTTTCTCAAAGACCAGGCTACTGTCAGGAAGTCACTCTCGACTCTTCCTTGCACGCGTCCTTCCACGCACGCCACCCCGCGTGAGGCTTCCGAGGACCAACCTGGGCCTTCCAGTCTGGAATATGTGCAGGTGCCCAGCTTGTTCCAGGTATAGTAGTTTTGTAACCAGTTTGGGGAATAATGAATGATGTTCAGTTAATTCAGGATCCCCAATTGCTTCTTTCCTAACGTGATTGACATATCAACAGACAGTGGTGTGGGAGACATTTTTGGGAAGAATCTAAACTGCAGGGCTGAGAATTGTATGGTTTTGTATTTGAAAACATTTTGCAACAGTCACTAGATGAGAATTGTGTGTGTTTGATGAACAAATAACTGAAACTATGTCCCTTTTTCAGACACAGGAAGACCTCAGCCAGGAGGTGGCTGTGGAAGGTGGCAGTCAGGAGGAGGCAGGGGGTAGTGGCAGCCAACAGGGGGGTAGGTGTAGGAGCCTGACTGTCTCCCAAGTCCCTCCCCTCCGCCTTCCCTACAGAAGGGCGAAAAACATGGGGGAGGTGGGAGAGTCAGCGCTCCAGCTGATAAAAGATGCCTCAGCCTCCCTCTATGCCACACCCACCTACGAGGAGGCCTTTGCCTCCTTGGTTACCAGTAAATTTACGGGTATGGAGGCGGGGCAACGCAGCATGTGTGAGGAGGTCATCCTCAAAATACTAAATGAGGGGATGGCTGGGGAGATGACTCCCCTCACACATGTTTGTGAGAGTGACCTTGCTCCGCCTCCTCCTCCTCCTTCTGCCACCCCACCAGCACCAGCACCACGGCGTGGAAGGAAGCGTACAAGGAAGACAAGAGAGTGATGACCTTGATTCAGTCTGGTCTGAGAGAAGATGGAGCCTCTCGTAGTACCAGAGCCTGGGGACCTAGATGGCATCTGCTGCAGTTCCGGATGTTTTGGACTTCAGGACCAGATTGCGCTCCCTTATTATTTAGATAGGTACTCTTCATGCCCCCAATTGTTTAAGTGTGTAAAATGATGGTTGCCATGGGTGTCCAAGGCTTTGCAAATTCCCCAAGTTTCACCATGGCTGCGTTCCTCTTTGGTTTGTTGCTGAGACCTAAATAAATGTTTTTTTGATTTGAAATAATCATTGACTATTGTGTTTTACTTTTCTACAATGACAGTTTTTCTTTGAGTAGGCAGGTACATTTCACTAATCCTAAAGTATAATTAACAAGGGGCACCAACAACCAACAAACTCCTAGTATATTTAAGCAAGAAATACAAATGTTAATAATGTGGTTTTGCTAAGTTGAGACATACAAACCCCCTCCAAAAAAAAAAAAAAAAAATCCTTCAAATATGTATTCCCCAAAAAAAAAAAAAAATCATGGTAAAAAAATAAGAAAGATTGTATTACGATCTGAGTAAAAATAAACATGTAGTGTATAAATGCTGAAAAGTAATAAAGAAGTAAGTTTGTGAGAAGTGCGGGTGAATAGGAGCAGCTAAAACATGTCATTCGTGTTGCATTGTAAAGAAAAAGAGAATGCGCTGCATTAAAGACATTTTAACATTGCAGCGTGACGAATGTGCTGTGTCGATTAGGAAAGGTAGTTTTACCTGACCGAGCGCTTCCGTCACAGAATTTTTTCTGAGCATGCGTAGCACTTTGTCCGTCGGACAAGCGTAAACACGCTCGGATTTGGTGTGATCGGACCGGGTTGACGGGAAATCTTTCCAGCAGGAGATAAGACTTTGTCCGACGGACAAACCGACGAACACTGTCCGATGGTGCATACACACGGTCTGATTTTTCAACAACCTTGTCCGATCGGACCAAATCCATGAAAAAGTCCGACCGTGTGTATGGGGCTTAACACTTCCTATACCTGTACCTAACACCTTTTTTAATACAGCGCACTCGATAATTAATCATTATATGTGGCAAGGAAAGAGAGCAAGGTGCGCTCTTGCGCGCCTTGTTACATCCAGAAGAGTAGGAGGAATAGGAATGATCAATCTGAAGGACTATTATCTAGCTACTATACTCACACAACTTAAGGCCTGGTTCCCCACATCGGACTGTAATAGATGGACTGAAACTGAAAAAGCCCAACTTCACCATCATGATTTATATCACCTGCTATTCATACAGCACCACATGACTTTCAAAAATAGCACTCTATCCCCAACTATGGTAGCCTCCCTACAAGCCTGGGACATTCTGGTGAAATTCCCCTTCCAGCAGACGAAAACAATTACCCTACCAACACCAATACAGAGCCTACAAATGAATATCCCTGACCTACACATAGAGCATTGGATAGAGAAAGGCATAAAAGTAATAGACGACTTAATGATTGGACCGACACCAAAGACCTTTCGATCCCTCCAATTAGAGTTTAACCTGCCCCCACAGGACCTATACTTCTACCTTCGAATTACACATTTCCTCCGGGCACGTCCTTATAACCAGCTGACTATCCCATGGAACATTTCCCAATTTTATAACAATACAAACTCCAAATCCAAAGGGATTTCCCTGTTTTATGGGATGTTAAACAATAAAAATGTATACACTAAGACAGCAGCAATGTCTTCATGGGAAAGAGATATAGGGACCACCTTTACTCCAGAACAGTGGCAAAAAGCCTTCAAAGCAACCTTCACATCAACCAGAAGTGTAAATCTGTGGGAACTATCCCATAAAATCTCACTTCGCTGGTACCTATCTCCTCATAGGATAGCTAAATTTGCACCCCAAACCACTGCTCTTTGCTGGCGTCTATGTGGGGAAGTAGGAACCCTGTATCATATTCTGTGGTCCTGCCCAGTGATTAAAAGATATTGGGAAACAGTGTTTCGGATTGCTGGCCAGGTTATAGAATATGTAGTGAACCAATCCCCTGAACTGGCTCTCCTTTCCTTAACCATTGAATCTATCCCAGGAGAACACAGGACAGTACTATCCCACATCCTCATGAGTGCTAGACTAGTATTAACACGTCACTGGAAAGAAAAAATAACCCCCTCAATTCAGGAAGTGATATTAACAACCAATACCCATGCCAATTACGAGCTAATGTACACTAGCACGCAAAACCGTTTATCGCAAGCCTCATTTGCATGGAAAACATGGACAGACTGGTACAAATTAAACTATCCCTAGATGAACAATGACGATATTAGACAACGAGAGTGTAACCTATCTACCTATGTTGTATATGTTTTCATACAAGTCTGATAGAATACTCTGAATGATGTAAATTACTATGTTGAATAGCAAGTTTCTGCTTTTCTGTTTTTATACTTTTATTCGTTTACCCTGTTGTTAAACTAAGATGAGACATGTAGACAACTCACTATATTGGTACTATGTTGAAATTACCGAATGTTTGTCTTGTCCAAAACCCAATAAAAACTTATTGAAATTAAAACACCATCTACAGAATATCAAAACATACCAGTTACAAAGGTAAAAAATAGAGATTACCACAAAACCCGTTTTTCTAACATTATGTTCTCTGCCCTTTTTGCTTTGTTTTCCCAGCCATGGTATATTTTGGTTTTTAAACGCCTTGTTGAGCTACAAAATACCGTTTACATGCCGTCTTGTGGGGAGATTTTGAATAGTGTGTCCCCCCCATGGTTGACATCCATTCAGATCCTTTGGAAGTGAAAGGGAAGCAATATCATATAGGATATTTCTGTACTATGATGTAAGTGTGTTGCAAACATTACTTTCCTTATACAAAATCCATTCTATGATTAGTGTGGTAATCTCTATTTTTTACCTTTGTAACTGGTATGTTTTGATATTCTGTAGATGGTGTTTTATATTCCCTGAGGAAGATAGGCATATCATTAGCCATTTGGAAACGCGTCGGAATTCACACCTTTCTACATGTACAGCATCTTGAAACATCTACCTTGTTTTTATCTTCTAACGTGTAAATGTATATTTTGAGAAAATATGTCTTTTGTATAATAAATCTATAAAATTTATATTACTTTCATTTTTTCTATTATTGTTGCCTTAAAAATCCCGCTCTGAGAGGTTTGTCCTTTACTAGTTTCAGGGATGATGGCAACTGAGTATGTCATGTGACTTGAGTTCAATTTATTAATGAAATGACTAGTATAACATGTGATGTTAAAATGTAGGTGATGTGAGAAATTTTATAAGGCAAAGGAAATCTTTAAATACTTTTGCAGAAAAAAAAACTATATTTGAAATTGTTAGTTTTTATTATCTAACTTTAGGATTAATTTTAAACAAAGAAAAGAAAATGGCTGATTGAGGCTGACACCCTTTAACTTCCTAAAAGCAGCCATGATTATTATACTTATTTAAATATTTAGCTCTCTATTTCAGCCTACTGGGTGTGGAAAAGATAGACAGCTCCACCCACCGATATAAAAATTGTTGTACCCCCTTAAAGCCATTCAGTTAAACAAGACAGTTGACTATTAAAGATCAGGCTTGGAATATATTTACTTAACAGGATAAGATACAACAATAGTGTTAAAGGCTTTGTTAACCCATATAACTCAAACACTGCCAGACTCTCTATTAGAGCCTGGCAGAGCACATTGTACCTATCTTGTAGAAAAATGAGCGTTGTAAATACTGATTTAGAGCTGTCTTCAGATTGGTCACATAACTTGCGGACGAGGTACAGCTCCAATGGATGGATACTGCAAGAGGGGCCATGATCTCCCTCTGACGTCAGCCGGGGAGATCACATGGCCGATCAGCCTCTCCTGCAGTAGCCATGGAAACCAGCCAAGAGTCACATGACCGGCCTTAAGACATCACTAAAACGGAATTTACAGCGCTCATTTTTCTAAAAGAAGAAGAGTTGCTGGCAGTGAGCATAAAACATTTAAAAGAGACACAGACACGAGCTGACATGCAGGATGGAGGGGGTGAGGGGGAGAGAGAGGAGAGCAGAGGGGACAGCAGCGTATGACGAGGGATGCAATCAGACCACGGTGATCAGGGATTGAACAGCCCTGATTTTCGTGGTCTGTTTAGAGATACAGGAAGTTCCAGGTTCAGGTTTTTTTTATAGCTTAGAGGGGGGCAGATTACACAGCACAAGCACTGTGCTGTTTAATCTGCTTTAAGGTACCAGGAAATCTATTTATTTTTTGGGGGTTAACAAACGCTTTAATACAGAAGGAACCAGATCTGTTCCTAGAAGTTCCCAAGATCTGTATAGTTGGGGTTGAATAAGAGGCTGAGATTGTTAATAAATAAGGATCGGTTTGCATCCAGAACATGTAAACAGACCGAAAGTTTGCGCGAACATTCGAACACCGTTAAAGTCTATGGGACTCGACCGCGAGAAATCAAAAGTGCAAATTTTAAAGGCTAATATACAAGTTATTGTCCTAAAAAGGGTTTGAGGACCCGGGTCCTGCCCCAGGGGACATTTATCAATGCAAAAGAAAGTTTTAAAAACAGAACTTTTTCCGGGAGCAGTGATTTTAATGATGATTAAAGTGAAAAAATAAAAGTGAAATATTCCTTTAAATATCGGTTGTCTATAGTATGCCTGTAAAGTGGCATGTGTTTCCCGTGCTTAGAACAGTCCCTGCACAAATGACATTTTTAACCACTTTAGGACCAGCCTTGTTTTGGATTTTAGGTGTTTACATGTTTAAAACAGTTTTTTTTGCTACAAAAATTACTTAGAAAAAAATATATAATGTTTGGGGGTTCTAACACCCTAGAGAATAAAATGGCGGTCATTGCAATACTTTTTTCACACCGTATTTGTGCAACGGTCTTACAATCGCACTTTTTTGGGAAAAAAATCACAAAAGACAACAGTAAAGTTAGTCCAATTTTTCTATTTTATTTTTTTTGGGATATAAACAACCGTCTAAATTTGGTTATTTCAACCCCGCGCTTGGAGAATATTGAGTGGATGGAAAAGTATGTATGTTAAGGGAGCGCACGCTGGACCAGCTGTGACCGCGGAAGTATCTGAGAAGTTTGCTTTTCCTTATTCATCTAGTAAGTAGCGCTGAGCGCGCAGTTTAAAAATCCTCCTACAATACTTCACTATTTTGCTCTCTTCTCTTACCGGTACAACACCCCCAAGAACACCATTGTGCCCTGTGTGCTCTCACCGCTCCCTGGATCCTCTCACCGGCTTGTCTATTCAGCTCTGCTTCTGTGCCTGCTTGTCGAATTACAGCTTGTCTGCATATCTGCCTTCTGCTTTGCCGCTCTGTCTGTCTGCTAGCCCGGTGAGTCCATTCCAAGGAAGAGCTCATATGCACATTTATTTTGGTTCTTGGGACAATAACTGGACAACTTATTTATATTCATATATATTTTTCATCAATTTTATCACATATAGGTTGTGGTTTATCTATTATTTAACCCTGTCACTCATGAAATAATTTTATTGGTAATTATTTAATTATATCACCCATGAAATAATTTTATCACACACAATATTGATGCCAGTCAATTTTGTGGGATCATTTTTTATTGTTTTGTTTTAATTTTTGATTGCTAGCGCTGTTTTATTGGTTTGTCAAATTGTAGCAGATGATGCACCTCAGGTCGCACATCCCTACTCACACACCAATCTCAGAAATAATTCCACTTTTAATCCCCAAAAAGGAAAACACCACCATATAGAAGTGTTCAAAAATATGGTACAAAATGATATCAAAAATATGGAGATAAAAAAGTACGCAGATACGGCTAAAATATGGGAAGGCATCAAACAGATTGAAGATAATAAACAAATAGTTGTCCGAGCGGCAGATAAAGGAGGGGGGCTAGTTATTATGTCAAGGGAATATTATTACAGTGAAATGAATAGGCAGTGTGAAGATTCTAACACCTACCAGAAACTACGAGGAGATCCTACTTCCAAATTAAAAATAATGCTAAACAATTGGGTAACGGAGGGAGTGCAGAGACAATTTTTGAATAAAAAGGAGGCAGAGTATTTGATTCCCCTTGCCCCTAAAATCCCGGTTATGTATTTGGTACCGAAAATACACAAAAACAAAGAAAAACCTCCGGGACGCCCAATTCTAAGCGGAATCAACTCCTTGTTCTCCCGAATTGGAGAATATCTAGACTGTTTCTTCAAACCACTGGTCCCACAAAGCCCGTCATATCTAAAGGACAGTCGAGAACTGATAGTCCTTCTTCAGGAACAAAAAGCCACACCAAATACCACTATGATCACAGTAGATATAGAATCCCTATACACTAACATCAGACATTCAGATTCTGAAATAGCATTAAAGTGGCCCCTAACAAAAAACTCTAGTTTAAAAAAAGCCCAGATCAACCATCTAGTCAAAGGGTTAAGTCTGACAATGAGTAACAATTACTTCTGGGCAAACAGTGAGTACTACAATCAAATAGGGGGCGTCGCTATGGGGGCACGCTATGCCCCAAGCGTAGCCAATATAGTTCTCAACAAGTGGGAGTCAGAAACCATTTTCAACAAACGCAATAAGTCGCTTATGTTTTATAAAAGATACATAGACGATATAATCCTATTTTGGAAAGGCACTACAGATGGGTTCAAAGACTACTTAGCAGGAATGAATACTAACATATACGGTCTAAAGTTTACTACCGAGCATATGGGCAAAGAGGTTAATTATCTGGATCTTAGCATTACCATAAAACAAGAACAATTTATCACAAAAACGTTCTTCAAGGCAACAGACCGCAATGGGTATGTGCCAACGAGCAGCTGCCACCATCCACGGTGGATAGGAGCCATCCCTAAAGGCCAATATACATGCCTAAAGCGCAATTGTGCCTTTGAAAGTGATTTCAAGGAACAAGCACAGGTGCTAACTGAAAGGTTTGTAGAGAAAGGCTACAAACGAGACATTCTCAATAAAGTGATCTTACAGGTTTCAGAGATGGATAGGAACTCTTTGCTAACAACGAAAGCCAAACCTGAGTTTAAAGGCTCCACAGCTTTTATTACAGGGTACAATAGACAGTACAGGCAGGTAGAAGCAATCTTCAAAAAACATTGGCCCATTCTACTGCAAGATAAAGATTTAGAGTCAAGTATCTCAAAACAACCAAAATTTATATACAAAAGAGCCCCCTGGATTACGAAACAAAATAGCCCCCAATGTGCCAGACCCCCCCAGGAAGTTGCTTACCTTCCTGGAGGGATCTGGCTTTCATTATTGCACCAGATGCAAAGCATGCAGACTCACCAGACAGCCAGGGACCCAAAAGAAGGTTACCAATTTTCAATCATGTGTAACCAAAAACACACATAAAATTAAGCCCCTAATTACATGTCACTCGGACCATGTAACCTACGTACTGGAATGTCCATGTCCAATGCAGTACGTAGGCCGCACCACCAGACAACTCAAAGTACGAATCAATGAGCATTTGGAAAACATAAAGAAAAAATTCCAAAAACATAGTGTGTCGAGACACTTCGAAAAATATCACAATAGTGATCCCACCCAGTGCAAATTCTATGGGATAGACAGAATCTCTAGGCACTGGAGGGGAACCAATATGAAAAAGGAAATATCCCAAAACGAGACCAAGTGGTTATATAAATTAGGTACCATGCAACCAATGGGGATGAATATTGAATTGGACTTAAATTGCTTTCTGTCCAATGAATGACATTCCCAACAATCATGGTATCTAAAGAAAAACTTTCTGTCTATGCTAATTCAAACTATACTCTGATCAAGTAGAAAAATCCCCCAAAAAAAACTAAAAATCAGAGTATTGTGGGGAAATATCTGCTAAACCTCACATTTGAGGCAAAGATCTTAGTACGCCAAAGAGGGGGTCAATACAGTATTAAGAGCACACCATAGAATACATCTCAAAAATAAAATCGAAGAAAATGAAAAACCATTAGAGATTAACAGGAGAGACATCTAGAGGAATTTAAGAGAAGTGCAGAAATAATAAATTTAAAATTCACTGGTTTAATATTAAAAATGTAGCTTAGCCAAATTATACGATTAAAAGTTAAACCTGGTCCCAAAGCAAACTAATAATTAATAAGGCAAATTAATTAAGGGGCAATACAATTATACACTAAAGTATAACATGTAAAGTGTATCATTACAATTAGTGTAATAATCGCTATAAAAATACAAAAGACAATAGATAGCAGGCACTATATAACTAATATACCTTGAAGCCCAAGATCTAAAGAACAATATGGGTTGTGTTTTGTGTTTTTAAATGTATGAAACATTTTATGAACATTTGTAAGCGGCTGGTCCGCACTCGGAGCTTAGTCGGTACTGAGGCTGCGCACAACCTAGCTTCTCATTGGCGGGACGGCTAATGAGAAGCGGCATATAATCAGGCAAATACAGTGATCAGGTATGCCCCCCTAAAGACGTGTCATCACGAAACGTGCGTCGGAGGCGGTACCTGATCACTACTCGGAACGTAACATTCCCAGGATTTCCTGTCTGGTTGGTTTGGTAGCAGCGGCGGGTGGAACGCACGCTGATCCACAGCGGGAAATTTTGAAAGGGAAAGATCCTCCAATTGACCTTAATTACAAGGCGAGCAGCCCCAGTGCCGGGCGGGCACCGAGGAATGTAAGTAGCCATTTGGCTTCTCTGTTTTTATCAAGTTTTTAAATAAAGCAAGATTACACTATGAGGTGTGTTTCTCTCTGCTCCCACCTATGTATCCACCATGACCTGAACTGATCTGTGAGGAGGAAGAGCTGTCTAAAGTATTGGTGTATCTGTGAACAGGACAAGTCCTGTATAAGCGCATTTGATTTTTAATTAAATCAATCAACTACATTTGGTAAGCGGCCAGCCAAAACAAATTTGCTTTGTCACATTGGGTGTAAGAAGAATTTTGTGGTGAAGATTGTCACGCCACTCCAGCAGGAGTGAAATATCACATATCAACGGAAAGAACAGTTGTCACAAACTTTCTTCTCTCTCTTTTTTTAAATTTATCTTTTTTTAAAAATCAACAAAAAAACTCTTTTCACTTTTTTTTCACTTTTGAGTATTTGTATAGGGTTTTTCAAAAGGAAAAACTCTCACTTGAGACTTTTGTATGTGGTGATATGTTTGAGATATAGCATTATTAATGATCAACTAGAGCGAATATTGTGTGAAGTTTTATTTTTAGTTCTCTTGCCATGGTGTTTTGATTGAGCAATATATGTGGTGACACGTGGAATTGTATAGATCAAACATATGTAGTAGCACTGTGAGTAGAGCTCTATCGCAAAGGAACTGCACCAAGTTGCAATCACAGCAACTAATTTGCCACCAAATACTCTGAGTGGTACACTAGAGGAATTATTATTTGGTACATAGAAAGTACATGGGCATAGGCCAATCACAAGGAATATCAAAGTCACACTAGAGTTTAATTACCACTAGTCAGAACCTACACGTTTTTTCTTTGGTAATAGGGACATTTACACCAATTTTGGGCTCAGTGAAATCTTACTTGCCAGATCACCTAATGTAAGAAAGATAGAAATATCACTTTTTATATATTTATCATATTTACTTTTGTATAATTTTTTTATGATAAACAGCGCCCCTATTGTATTATTAATCCACCAATTTTTTTATATATTGTGAAAGATAATGTTACGCCGAGTAAATTGATACCCAACATGTCACGCTTCAAAATTGCGCCCGCTCGTGGAATGGCGTCAAACTTTTACCCTCAAAAATCTCCATAGGCGACGTTTTGAAAATTCTATAGGTTGCATGTTTTGCGTTACAGAGGAGGTCTAGGGCTATAATTATTGCACTCACTCTACCGATCGCGGTGATACATCACATGTGTGGTTTGACCACCGTTTTCATATGCGGGCGCTACTCACATATGCATTCGCTTCTGCACACATGCTCGTCGGGAAGGGGCACTTTAAAAAAATATATATTTTTTTCTTATTTATTTTGCTTGATTTTATTTATTTTTACACTGTTTAAAAAAAAAATTGGGTCACTTTTATTCCTATTACAAGGAATGTAAACATCCCTTGTAATAGAAAAAAAGCATGACAGGTCCTCTTCAATATGAGATCTGGGGTCAAAAAGTCCACAGATCTCATATTTAGACTTATATGCAAAAAAAAAAAAGACATTGAAAAAATGTTCCTTTAAGAGGTATAGGCGGAAGTGACATAGGGAAGGGTTATCACCCCTGTAACATTTGTTTTGCTGTCTGTGCCCCTGTTCAGAAGATTTCTCCTCACTTTCTGTCCCAATGACAATTGGATTTTTAAAATTTGGGTTTTTTAAGGGAAACAAGGATTGGCGATAAACCAGTGGAGGAGACACCTTTTTCCCATATTAACTCTTACAGGAGAGAATTTCCCTTCCTAGGGGTAGATTTCCTCTCACTTCCTGTTGTCTCCCTCCGTTTGTAAGTAGGAGTCGTTTGTAAGTTGGATGTTTGAAAGTAGGGGCCTGCCCTATATTCTCCGCAGAAAATTGGGCCTTAGGTGTTGGTGGTACCAGAACACTGTAAGCCCTCACAGTTACTCTTGGTGGGCGCTGGAATGGGATCTGCTGTGAAATATTATATCAAGAATTGTAATTACATGCCCCTGTTTGAACAGGGTCAGGAAAATTGAGCTTTAGGCACTGGTGCTGGTGCCACAACACTGTAACCCCTCACATATTCTGTTGTTGAGTGCAGGAACGAGCCCTGCTGTTAAATATTAGATTTAAAAATTGTAATTGCGCGCCCCTGTTAAACAAGGGCAGAAAAATTGGGCTTTAGGCACTGGTGCTGGTGCCACAACACTGTAACCCCTCACAGATTATATTGTTGAGCGCAGGAACGAGCCCTGCTGTGAATTATTAGATTTAAAAATTGTAATTACGTGCCCCGGTTAAACAGGGGCATAAAAATTGAGCTTTAGGCACTGGTGCTGGTGCCCAGGACCAAAAATGTTCTTAGAAGCTATTAACATGAACATTGAGGAGGAATAGGATAGTCTCGGCATAACAGGATAGTCAGTCAGCATCAGCATACGCAGTCTTCAAGGGATCTCACATTCATAAAAAAATTATTTGGTTACATCAGCATCAGGTGCTTGGTAGCTGGTGAGCCAAGACTGATTCATTTTTATGAAGGTGAGCCGATCACCCAAGTCGGTGGACAAGCGCACTCTGTGATCGGTTACAAAGCCTCCAGCGGCACTGAATGTGCTTTCCGAAAGAACGCTGGATGCAGGACAGGCCAGTAGCTCAATTGCAAACTGTGCAAGCTCTGGCCAGTGATCCATCCTCAAGACCCAGTAACCCACTGGATTTTTGGTTGGAAAGGTCTCCAAGTCTGATCTTGCCCCTAGGTATTCCTGCACCATGTACAGACGCAGATGGTTTCTGGAACTGATCATACCTGCGGACTAAAAAATTGTCTGAACGCATCGGTCAGACGGCCACCTTCTTAATTGTTCATTCTGTGACACGTTCAGGACCAGGAATCTGTACCCTCCAAGGCTCTGGAAACGCGTTGCACAAACCTTTCTGCAAGGCCTCCCAAAGTTTATCTGTGTCTTATCCTCTGCTCCCTCTGCGATGGCTGGATAAGTTCCGAAACCTTACCCTTGTAACATGAATCAAGAAGGGTTGCCAGCCAGTAGTGATCCCTCTCCTTGATCACATGAATCCGAGGGTCTTTTCACAGGCTTTGCAGGATCAGGGAGGCCATGCAGCATAGGTTTGCTGAGGCATTAGATCCGGAGTCCTCTGGGTCACTAAGGACGACCTGATCCGCAGCCACCTCCTTCCAGCCACGTACAAGTCCATGGGTTTCTGGGGACTGTAAGCGATCCCTTGAAGACTTCTGCTGATGATGAGTGCTAGGCTCCACCTCAATGCTGACACAATCCTCCTCCTCCTCTTCCTCTTCATGTGAGATTTGTGGGCCCGCAGGAATACTGTCTGGATAAAGGGGGCCTTAGGAGGTAAGGAAGTCCTCCTCTTCTTCCCTCTGTTCTGCCTCAAGTGCCTTGTCCATTATTCAATGCAGCGTGTGCTCCAACAGTTAGACAAGAGGGACAGTATAACTGATGCATGCACTGTCACTGCTCACCATCCTCGTGGCCTCCTCAAATGGTGACAGGACAGTGCATGCATCCTTGATCATGAGCCACTGACCCTGACCCTGTCCTGGTGCCATACTCACACAGGAACTCGTTCACCGTTGCTACCGTTGAGTTGCACCTGGTGGGCATGTCACAGATGAGGCGGTTCTTGGGCAGGTTGCATTCCTTTTTTAAGGTCAGCCAGCCAAGCACTGGCATTATATGACCAGCGGAAATGCCCACAGACTTTCCTGGCCTGCCTCAGGATATCCTGTAAGCCCGGGTACCTGTACAAGAACCGCTGCACCACCAAATTAAGGATGTGAGACAAACAGGGCACATGGGTGAAGTTTCCCTGTCGAAGGACAGAGAGGAGGTTGGTGCCATTGTCGCAAACGACCATCCCTAGCTGAAGCTGGCGTGGCGTCAACCACCTCTGAGCCTGCCCCTTCAGAGCTGACAGAATCTCTGCCCCAGTATGGCTCCTGTCCCCCAAGCAGAACAACTCAAGCACTGCATGGCATCTTTTTGCCTGAGTGCTTGCAAAGCCTCTAGAGAGCCTACGGAGCACCGCTGGTTCTGAGGACAAATCTGCACAGGAAGAGGCCATAGAGGAAGAAAAAGAGGGGGTGGAGGAGAGAGGTGTGGCAGAATCACCACTTCCAGCATTTTGGAGGCGTGGTTGTGGAACAAGCTCCAACAATACTGCACCCTGTCCTGCATCCTTCCCAGCTGCCAGCAGGGTTACCCAGTGCGCCATGAAAGAAAGGTAACGTCCCTGTCCATGCCTGCTGGACCATTAGTCAGCGGTAATATGCACCTTACCGCTGACCACCCTGTCCAACGAGGCCGAGACATTGCCTTCCACGTGTTGGTAGAGAGTCGGAATTTCATTGGCATTTGGGAACCTGCCACTGAAGTACCGCAGATTCCACAAATTCTCGAAAGGGGGCAGAGTCTACCAGCTGAAAAGGCAGCAGTTGGAGTGCTAGCAATTTAGCCAAACTAGCATTTAGCCGCTGAGCATGTGGATGGCTGGGACCGAATTTCTTTTTAGCAACTGGGGTAGGGAAATTTGCCTGCTACAATCAGACGCTGGTGTAGCGATAGCAGATTGCCTGCAAGTACTTGGTATACCTAATTCTACACCCTCATTCCTGTCAGTGCTGGTTTCTGAGAGGACTGAAGGTATAGTGGGGTTGGAGATCCTAGCTGATGATGAGCAAGGAGAGGTCTGCCTTGTTCTTTGGTGTGGGTCTTTTAAGTACTGTTGCCAACGGACTGCATTCAAGCTCGACATGTCTGGTCAAGCATGTGGTGCCCAAGCGGCTGCTGTTTTGGTCACGGTTGATACGCTTCAGACATATGTTGCAAACAGCAACAGTGTGATCTGATGCACACATCTCAAAAAAGGTCCACACCAAAGAACTTTTGGAAAAACGTGCAGAATCAGCAGCGCCCTGCACATATGGAGCTCTGCGGTGTGATGCAGTCAGTTGGCTGCCCTTAAGCTGGCCCCTGGAGGGAATCATGCCTCGTTGAAGATGTTGCTCCTCCTCACTTCTATCAGGCACCCACGTAGAGTCAGTGACCTCATCATCCCCTCCCTCCTCGCCACTGGAGCAAACCTGGCAGTATGCTGCAGCTGGGGACATGACTGCCAGTTTCTTGTCCATCTTGTGCACCCTCTCTTCTCTCTGGGCTCACGTTACTGCCTTCATCCTTAACCTGGGTACCATCATCAGAGCCTTCAAAATGCTGCGCATCATCCTGCAGCATGTACCCTACACTGTGTTTGAACAGCTCAGGGGACTCCTCAGGACATGATGGTGGGGCTAGGGAAGGAGTGACTGATGACATTGAGCCGATGAAAGAGGCCACTTTGGCAGCTGCATTGGCAGGCAAAGTACCCTGAGCCTGGGTGACAGAGGATGAGGAGGATGAGGACGGCTTTGTCATCCGCTCCCGCTACCAACTCTTCTGCATGTTGTGGCTCAACAAGGCCAGCCCCCAAAAAAAAGGACAAGCGTGCCCCATGGCCACGTGCTGAGGATGCACCATGTCCACGACCAGCACTGTTTACTGTAGACACAGAGCCGGCTTGCCCTCTTTTAGTGGCATGTGAGCTTCTGCTTCTCCTTGGTTGCCTTCCAGACATACTATACAATTAGATTAGCAAAACAATGCCTGAAGTTTACTAAAAAACAGTACACCAGGAATGGCCTACAGTAAGGTATAGACTTGGCTAGACTACAATGCAGTGGATATATATTTTATGAACTGCAGCTCAGTGAGTCACCTGCCTGGCTGAAAGTGTCTTTGAACACGCACTCAGGCAATGGCCTAGTCAGGTATAGGCTTGGCAAGACTATATATATACAAGGTGATACATATATATATATATATATATATATATATATATATATATATATATATATATATAGTAGCAGAGCGTCCCAGAGAGAGCCAGGAGAAGTCTTGTTCGGGATTTATACGTCTCCCAGGCTCCTCTCATACACATTCAGAGGTCTCTGATACATGATCCAATTCGGATCTTATTGTTTAAAGGAAGTAACCAATATTGATTGATCAATTTATTTATTATTGTATCAAACATTTTAATACTGGTTTGTTCACCTTTGAGCACATCTTTTCACCACACATATTAATGACATTAAGCTGCCTAGTGTAATTTTTTTTGGAGTATTTTCTATCTACACGTTTGATATATTTTATTTATTTATTCACCGGTTTTATACGCATATTTTATTCATCAGTCACTTGGATCACTTATCCACTTAGACTATATATATTTTCTTCATATATTATTGACTACTTTGGACCTGCTGGCAATAGTATATATGCACAGTATGCATTGGATGCATTAACATCGTCATACTTATAATTTTGATCTATTACATCAATAAGGTTGATTTTGCGCACCATCTATACAAACTTTGTATATTTTACTATATCTTTTTAAGTGTGGGAACACTTTTTGTTGGGAGCTGCATTTCATTTAGCCATCTTATTTGATTTTATCAGGTTTTATGGTCTTTTTATACATACCAGCGCTTTAGTATCTTTTTTTACAATTCGGATCTTAGTCCTCTTCCCCAGGCTAATTTAAGCTCACCTGAGCAGACAGCCTTTGCTCTCTGCCTGGGACACACAGACATGGATGGTTTGTGAGGAGCTAAAGGTTGGTAAAACGCTTTAAAACTCTATACAGAAACTGACAAGCGGTAGGCTTGCTCAGTCTGGTAGTGAGGGCCAGTGTATGGTATAGTTAGAGCCAAGACACGGCTAGGACTTTTGTTTTGTTATTTCTGTTCTGTTCTGGTGTATTGTTTCTAAAATACTTCAGCCAGGCAGGTGACTCACTGAGCTGCAGTGCATTTAATATATATATATATATATATATATATATATATATATATATATATATATATATATATATATATATATATATATATATATATATATATATATATATACAAGCCTGCCCTGTATATATATATATATATATATATATATATATATATATATAAAATGAACTACAGCTCAGTGAGTCACCTGCCTGGCTGAAAGTGTCTTTGAACACGCACTCAAGCAATGGCCTAGTCAGGTATAGATATATATATCTATATATAGCCTGTATATATATATATATATATATATATATATATATATATATATATATATATATTAAATGCACTGCAGCTCAGTGAGTCACCTGCCTGGCTGAAGTATTTTAGAAACAATACACCAAGAATGCGGCGGGCCCTATTCATTTTAATGGCAGGCGAACATTAAAAACCTCCAGGTCATATTTGCAGCCACAAAATACTTACTAGCTGTGCACACATAGTCCCATAACATGGACACTGACATACCAGAAGTATTAAGTGAATATGGGATCGACAACGACAAGCATTCTTTTTTTATCTGTGAAATGTTGTCAATTCAGGACTCAGGAGCGCATTAAGGCCATGGAGGAGAGGCAAGGTCAGGCCAGGCTATGAAGGGGGTGCAGGAGATGATCATTGCCACAGTCAGGGCAGCGCAGTCCTGTGCCAGTGTCCCAGTGTGCCAACCTGTGCTTGAGCCCCTGACCCCTCCCTCTCCCCGGCCCTTACCCCCACCTATGCAGGGCTCCACTGCGGTGGTCCGGAGGTGCCAGTCCAGTGCTGATCCTCAGCCATGGTGCTTGCACTGCCTGCTGATTGGCTTCTCTGCTGCTATCTCCCTCACTGACACCAGCACTGAGATAGAACATTGACACCTGCATCGAGATAGAACACTGACACCAGCACCACAATAGAGAGCACTGACACCAGCACCGTGATAGAGAGCACTGACACCAGCACCGAGATAGAGAGCACTGACACCAGCACCGAGATAGAGAGCACTGACACCAGCACCGAGATAGAGAGCACTGACACCAGCACCGAGATAGAGAGCACTGGCACCAGCACCGAGATAGAGAGCACTGGCACCAGCACAGAGATAGAGAGCACTGACACCAGCACCGTGATATAGAGCACTGACACTAGCACCGAGATAGAGAGCACTGACACCAGCAACTCGCTGCGGGACCCAAAAATATGACACCGCTCAACCTCTTCAAACAGGAGGGTACGGGCATATAGTACGGTGTGCTTTTTTCCTAAGTGAGCCAAAGGTAGAAAAAAGGTCCGTGCGCTAGATTATATAAATCGTTTATACAGTTATGCATATACATGGTCTACTGGTCACATGTGTTGAATTCCTCCAAGATCCATGCCTCGTTCATTTTTATAAATGTGAGGTAGTCAACACTTTCGTGAGCTAGGCGAGTGCTCTTATCGGTCACAATCCCCCCTGCTGCGCTGAATGTCTTTTCGGACAGGACACTGGACGAGGGGCAAGCCAACAGTTCCATTGCAAATTGTGCAAGCTCTGGCCAGAGGTCAAGCCTGCCCACCCAGTAGTCCAGGGGTTCATCACTTCTCAGAGCGTCCACATCAGCCGTTAATCGATGTAGTCGGACACCTGTCGGTCTAGGCGTTCCCTGATGCTGGATCCGGATGACACCTGTCGATGGGTCAGCTGAAAGAATGATCTCATATCAGAAGTGACCAGCACATCTTCAAACCACCCTCTTCTTGCAGGCGCTGTTGGATTGGTACCCGCAACTCTTTCTCTGGGAGTGGAAATTCCTCTGCCAGCGCACGTAAAAGCAGAATGCAGCATTTCTCTAAGCAAGGCCTGTAAGTGCTCCATTTTGACAGCCCTCTGTGATGGTGGTAACATTTCCGCCATTTTTTGTTTGTACCGGGGGTCTAAGTACGTTGCCACCCAGTGCTGGTCCTTGACCTTTATGCTTTTTATACGGGGGTCCCTCTTAAAACACTGGAGCATGAAGGCCCCTATTTGCACTAAACTGGAAGCGGTGTGGTGGCCTGGCTCCTGCTCATCATCCAGGATAATGTCATCCTCCTCGTTCTCTTCCCCCTATCCACGGACAACAACAGGGATCCCAGAAAGGTTTAAAGCATGCTCTTCTTGCTCCTCCTCATCCGCCCCGGCACCATCCTCCTCTGACTCCTGTGGTTGACTTGTCTCAGATAGAGTAGCCCCCCCTGGGAATTCATCCAGCATTGTGACTTCCTCATCTTCCTGCTCCTGCTCCTCGATGGCTTGATCAATGACATGACGCAATGCACGCTCCATAAAGAAGGCGTAAGGTACGATGTCACTGATGGCGCCATGGCTGCGACTGACCAGTTTGGTGATCTCATCGCGCATGAGCAGCCACTGGCGCGGTGAAAAAAAACCAAGCTCCCAGAACCTGTTCTGCCGCAGAGTTCGTACAGGTAATCGTTAACTGCACGTTTCTACTGGAGCAGCCTGTCAAGCTTATACAAGGTTGAGTTCCATCGCGTCGGGCAATCACAAATAAGACGTCTGACCGGCAGATTGTGTCGCCACTGAATGTCAGCAAGGCGAGCTATGGCCGTGTGAGATCTTCTGAAATGGGCCGAGATTTTCCTTGCCTGCCGCAAGATGTGCTGGACTCCAGGGTATTTGACAACGAATCGCTGCACGACCAAGTTTAAGACGTGTGCCATGCATGGCACATGTGTAATTGTCGCACACCACTTTACCAACTGTCAAATTGAGCGGTGTTAGCCACTGATCTGCCTGTGAACGCAAAGCTGAAAGGAGTGCAGGGCCAGTGTGGCTCTTGGCTTCCAGGCACAACAGACACAGCACAGCATGGCAACGTCTCACCTGGCATGTCGAATAGGTTCTGCGGATCTTGGGCGGCGAGGCGGAAGAGACGGTAGCAGCGGAAAAGGAGGAGTCAGCCAAGGAGGAGAGGGAGGATGGAGTAGGAGGAGGAGAAGAAGAGGCAGGCCTCCATGCAATCCGTGGCAGTAAAACCAAATCTACACGGGTGCCACGGGTTACATGCTTGACGGCCGCCAGAAGGTTCACCCAGTGGGCAGTAAAGGTTATATTCCTTCCCTGCCCGTGTTTGCTAGACCTGCTTGACCTGCTAAATGAACATGGCCATATAGCAATGGGATGCCCTTCTGTGAGAAATACTTCCTTCCTGGGACCTTCCATTGTGGTGTTCCAATGGCCACAAATTTTCAAAGGCCTCTGAGTCCACCAGTTTATATGTCAGTAGTTGGCGGGCTTTCAGTTCTGACAAGCCAGCGGTTAACCGTTGGGCAAGAGGGTTATCCGGCATCATAATTTTTTTACGCTCTAATATTTTGCCCACGGAAGCCTGCCTTTTTCCAGAAAAACGTGAGGACGGCATGATGGAAGGTGGAGTGGAGGACAATTCTGAGGAGAGAGGAGAAGTAGAAGAGGCTGGACGGTTAGAGCCTGGAGTGTGGCTTTTTGGGTTCTGATGGCGTTGCTCCCACTGGGCTTGGTGATGGCAGCTCATGTGCCTTCTTAAGGCGGTCGTCCCTATGTTAGTGTTGGGCTTACCGCGACTTATGCGTTAACTGCAAAGGCTGCAGATGGCAACAATATTGTTAGCAGCGGACACGTTAAAAAAAGCCCACACTGCGGAGCCATGTGCCGGCGTCCTGGGAGCGGCAGATGTGACCTTACATGGTTGATGGCTCGCTCCTGATACATTAGCAGTCTGGTTTGTCCCTCCTGTGCAATGTAAGTTTTGCCTGCTTCTCCTCCCTATCTGCTGGTCCATCTCTCCCTCTGAACTCCCCTCCTCTTCCTCTCTTGTGGGCACCCACGTGACGTCCCTAGACACGTCATCATCAACGTCACCTTCCCCACCACTATAATTAGAGATCTCGGAGTAGGCAGCAACAGCGGGGACCAACCTCCTTGGGCTGATCTGGGTACCTTTGTCAGACTGCTGAGTGGCGGTTGGTGCTACCTCCTCTTCCTGATCCAATGCCAAGAATGGCTGCGCATCGGAAATGTCTTGTGATGGATCGGAAAATAATTCCTGTGACTCAAGCGGAGGGTATATGGTGGTGGTGGTGTTGGTGGTAGTGTCTTTGGGGGTGCACACAGCAGAGAGTGAAGAGGGTGCAGAAGAGTAAGGCTGAGTGAGCCACTCAACCAAGTCTGGTGTGTCCTTTGACGTAATCGAACGCACCTTCTGCAACGTCCCACTTTGGCTCAAGCCTGGTGCTCCTGCCCTACCCCTACCACCCCTGCGGAAGGGCCTGCCTTATCCTCTGCCTGTCATTTTTATTAAATGACCCTGTGACAAAAGTCTCTAGAGAAGTGCAGTATATGTGGAAGAAGGTATATAAGGTATATAACATCCTGCTTCAATCTGTCATTTTGGGGGGCCACTGGTCTATCACACCAGTTATAATACTTTTTTTCTAATTGCATTTGTCACTCTTTGTAGTATCGCTGCAGAACCACTCAGCAGTTACAATGCTGCACAGTAGGAATGCCCTCACTATACTATGCTTTCTATATTTGAAAGTATTTTATACGTGTATTACACCCCTATATACTGTACACCTATACCAGTCCTTAAAAGGACTATTGTGGACCTAATAGTAAAGATTACAGACTGTCCCTGCTCCAAACAGCAAACTCTCTCCCTACACTGAGAAAAGACAGCTGCAGAATTGCTCAGCACTGCAGTGAACTATAATATGCTTTCTATATTTGAAAGTATAAGTGTATTACACCCCTTTATACTGTACACCTATACCAGTCCTTAAAAGGAATTTTGTGGACCTAATAGTAGCTAGTGATTACAGACTGTCCCTGCTCCAAATAGCAAACTCTCTCCCTACACTGAGAAAAGACAGCTGCAGAATCGCTCAGCACTGCAGTGAACTATAATATGCTTTCTATATTTAAAAATGTATGAGTGTATTACACCCCTATATTCTGTACATCTATACCAGTCCTTAAAATAACTTTTGTGGAACTAATTGGAGCAGGGACAGTCTGTAATCACTAGCTACTATTAGGTCCACAAAAGTCCTTTTAGGACTGGTATAGGTGTACAGTATATAGGGGTTTAATACACTTATAATATACTTTAAAATATAGAAAGCATATTATAGTTCATTTGTATTGTGCAGCAATTTGTGACTGCAGTGCTGAGCGATTCTGCAGCTGTCTTTTCTCAGTGTAGGGAGAGAGTTTGCTGTTTGGAGCAGGGACAGTCTGTAATCACTAGCTACTATACCAGTCCTTAAAAGGACTTTTGTGAACCTAATAGTAGCGAGTGAGTACAGACTGTCCCTTCTCAAAACAGCAAACTCTCTCCCTACACCTCTCTCCCTCTCCTATACACCTATACCAGTCCTTAGAAGGACTTTTGTGGACCTAATAGCTAGTGAGTACAGACTGTCCCTGCTCCACACAGCATCCTATCCCTACACTGACAAAAGGTCTATTTATAAGGTAGGGCTGAAATGTCTCAATTGGCTATCCTGTACCCCATAATGGATGTGTCATGGGTCAAAGTTCTTCACAATGTAAAAGAATATGGCCGCCGCGAACAGCTCCATAAGTCCGCCGGTTTGGTGAATTGCGAACGAGCAAAGTTCGCCGCGAACCGACCGCCGGGTGAACCGCAAGGCCATCTCTATTTGGGAACCACTAGCTGCTCTACCTCCTCCTCCCCTTGCTTTACCACCTGATACAGCAAGTTTTTTTTAGGAGCCATCTAGGGAAAAGACACTCCTACATTAGTTTCAACCGGTTCCCCATCCATCATTTTAATATTTTCTCTGCCTCTATTGAGTGTGGTGTCTCTTAGTTGTTCCATACAAAAATCTTCTTTCCTGACTTCTAAGTCAGGCACCACATTCTACCCACTCTCACTATGAGCCCCCATACACACGCGCGGATTATCCGAGGACCAGGTCGGTCGGATCCTGTCCGTCGTACTTTGTCCGATGTTGGTGTTGCGTACACACGGTCAGACAACGTTGTCGGAATTTACGGTCTGCAAGAACATCGTGACGTAAGTCCTCTTCCACGAGACTAGAAAAGGGAAGTTCAGCACCACGTCAGGCACCCGTTGGGCTCCTTCTGCTGATCCCGTGTTTATCACGAGTTAGTCGAAGTTTGGGGACTTACGATTCACGCTTCTCAGTTTTCTGACTCAGATTGTTACTGCTCTTCAGTTTGTGCTTGTCGTGCGTATCTGTTTATTAGTGCGTGTAGTCAGTTCGCATTTGTTGGTCATTGCGGCCTATATCTTGATATAGGACGCTTTGATTTGCACTGCTTATTGTCTGCTCATTTCTGGTATTCATTTTGTTCTTTCAGGCCTTGCTGTTTATCGGTGCTTTCTGTTTGTCCGTTCTGACCAGCCGACCGTTTGTGAGCGATGTTTCCCGTACGTACTCGTCGCCGAGTTCGTGCTGTACGCGGAATTGGTGTCGGGCTTTTAGCTTTGACCCAAGACCCGTCCATGAACAGAGTGACGAGGAGTATGTGGACCAAGAATTGGTTGCTTCAGCGTGATCAGTTCTCGCACATGCCTTTGCTTCGTGAGATCCGGGAGAATAATCCTGATGATTTCAGGAACTTTCTCCGGATGACGGACCCCGTGTTTCACCGTCTTTTGGCTTTGCTGACCCCTTTTATCAGCCGGCAGGATACCTGCATGAGACAAGCCATCACTCCGGAGCAGAGGCTTGTTGCTACGTTGAGGTACTTGGCGACAGGGAGAAGCCTTCAGGATTTGAAGTTCTCTTCAGGTATCTCTCCCCAGGCCCTGGGAATCATTATTCCAGAGACCTGTTCTGCCATCATCCAGGTCCTGCAGGAGGACTATATTAAGGTAACATTTCTCCTTTACTATTCCCTCCTATGTATGCTCTGTTTGCTAATGTCTTCTATTTTTGACCTCCTTCCCTAATTACCATGATTGCAATATGCTCTAATATGCTGTGCCCCTTTTCTCCTTCATGCATTTTTCCCTTCACTTACCTCCCCAGCATGCTCTTCTGGCCCAATAGACACCTATGGCCTAGTCACTTAAGTAATGTATTTTGTCTGCTGCATAGTATTGTTTTCCCCCAAACACCCCCTAAAATATGCAAAAATGTTTGCTGTGTGTTTTACTTCATGTAGAGCCCCTTTTATTTTTTTATTTTTTGTGGGGGGGGGGGGTGGAAAACTCATTAGGAACCCCCTCCCCCAACTGCTCTGTCAGATGGTACCAATCCTCTATCTGCTGGCTTTCCCAAGGTCAATACACACTATATACCTACCTCTTTATAGTGGGCATCTTTAGTGCTGAATTCAGCAAAGCATGTAGTGCAAGGGGCTGCCTCCATACTTTCCATTTCCTCTTTTTTTGTGTTCTTTCCCTCCTATTAGCTTGCTTGGTAATTTCAGAATGTCACAATGTGCTTTCCTTTTTTTGGGTGGGGGGAGTGTTTGAAATGTTATTTTATCTTTCCTGTGGGCTGCCAATAGTGTTAAGTACAGAGGGTCTGGCCAAACTAGCACACATTCTTCAGCCATTTGGCAATCAATGAAGTGCAGAGGGTTACCTGTCCAACCCCCCCCCCCCAAACCCTAGTTATTGCCAATGGCCCATCAGAAGTGGGGGTATTGATGGAGGGTGAGTAATCTGCGAAGGGGACCCTCTACTTTTCTATGCAAATACTTTCCAGCCTAAAATGTTAAAGTATGCTCTTGTTCCAAGATGTTGATTGTGTAATCTGCTTGCAATGTTTATGTGCAAAGTGACTAATTTTTTTTTTTTGTTTCACTCCACAGTTCCCTTCCACGCCACAGGAATGGCAGACTGTGGCCTCCCACTTTGCCAGCCGTTGGGACTTTCCTAACTGCGGAGGGGCAATTGATGGGAAACACGTCCGCATCGTCCCACCCCCCAACTCGGGGTCATACTATTATAATTACAAGGGGTTTAATAGTGTAGTGATGTTGGCGGTGGTGTCGGCGACATACGAGTTTTTGTATGTGGACGTGGGGATGAACGGCCGGATCTCGGATGGTGGTGCCATTGCGCACACGGAGTTCTACTGGCCTCTCCAAAGTGGAAGTCTGTGCTTGCCACCTCCAGAGGAGAATGCTGAAGGACTCCCCTTCGTCTTTGTCGCAGATGAAGCGTTTGCATTGACTCCCCATCTGATGAGGCCTTTCCCGATGAGGACCCTCACCCCAGACCAGAGGGTCTTCAACTACAGGCTGTCCAGAGCCCGAAGAGTGGTGGAGAACACCTTTGGCATCCTGGCCAGCCGCTTCCGCCTGTTCTTGACGGCTATTAACTTGGCGGAATACAAACTGAACCACATAGTTCTTTCCTGTTGCATATTGCACAACTTTTTAAAACGACACAACAGCAACTACGTGGTGCCCGTTGGCCCAGATGTGGAGGGCCCTCCAAATGCTGACCTCACAGCCCTTCAAGTGGCACGTCCAGGCTTGCCCCCTCTAAATGCCCGCACGGTCCGCGAGCAATATATGGACTACTTTGTGGGTAGGGGGGCCATTGCTCTGCCTGACGATGTGTGAGAGGCATTTTTTAATAAATCTCTTTTTTAAACCAACCAAGGATTTCTTGTCATTTCCGTATTATTGCTTATTTGACCTTGAAATTTTTTCCCTTTAGCTTCGACAGTGGGAATGCACTTTCTGGGCAAAAGGATGTAACAGTCTCTTCTTCCCCAAAAAGATTCTTCTCATGTTGTGTGTTTGATACCTAATCTTTGGTCTAGAGAAGGTTTGTAGTGCATAACTGACAGCCAAAATACTCCATTTCCTCACCATGACAGAAATGTGTGTATTCTCAAAAATGGTGTGCTACGTGTTTTCAAACAAATCACTGTGGGTGTCATTTACATAAGTCAAATCCACTATGCTCTACAAGTGCAGTGCAAAAGTGCCCTGGAAAAGAAACTTGCAGTGCAAACTGGACTTGCCTTTAGTAAATAACACCCATTGCCCCCCAAATCCTTTACATTTGACATACATAATGTTTTTTTGTTTTTAAATAAGGAAGCCACACATTTAGAAAATTAAAAAAGTTTACTTGCAACACATTCACAAGTGCGTTTACAAACTTCTTGCCAAAACTGACAAGATCTGGTTTATTTACAACATTGTTTACAAACATTCCGCATTTGGTAAAACCAGGCATGGAGCAAAACAGAACATAGGAACTCGGAAAGATCGACTTTCTAAAATGAAGACAAGATCAGACATGACTATATGTTCAAAGTGTGTTTGATCTTGCCTTCATCACATGGGGGGTCACCCGTGGAAACTGGAAATTTAGAACATGCACACAATTTGGGTATGAAAATGTTCATTCGATGGTAAAACACATGCCTAGAATCTTCAAAAGTGCCATTTTCCATCATGGGGATGAATGGACGTTTTTTGGGGGTGCAACCCCTTCACCACAACCACTTTAGTAGTTCGTAAAGTGGTTGCACCCCCAAAAAAACGTTGTCATTCATCCACCATGATGGGAGCTAGCACATGTGGACACAATGTGTGCATGTTAAAAATTTCACACAGTTCTTAAGTTGAAAATGTGTTCAGAAGCAGCCACAAATGTGTGTTAATTACTTGGTGCGTTTTCATATTTTTCCTAAAACATCAATGATGTTCTTCAATTTTTGTTGAACATCATTGATGTTTTGCTTTAGGTCATCTAGATCTCTATTGCAGACCATTATCTCCCCGATGAGTACGTGGGCACTCTCTGTGGTAAAGTGAGATTCTTCTTCCACAACATCCACGTCACCTAAAAACAAAAAAAAAAAGTGTCTGGGAAATGAGGCAGGCATACATTGATTAGCTTACCAGTAGCTGTGTTCTCCCACACTCACCTGTTGTGGTGACAAGTTCTCCAATTTCTATGATCTCTCCTTCCTCCTACTCCTCCTCTGCTTCTGGTCTTTCCCCTTCTTTGGGAGGTGTTGGTTTGGTGGTTTCCTCAGACGTCACGAGTTTTCGCTCCCCTATGAGAAGGTACAAAAGGAAGATTTAGCAACACAATCTATTGAGGGCAGAAATAGGAAATGTCAAACATTGCTTGAAAGCGAGGGACAATATTTTTGTTGGGCCAGTTACAAATGACAACAACATGAATGTAGTCACTTTTTAAAGGTGCTTAACTTAGTAGCTTTTTGGTAGAAGTTTGTCTGATGGAGACCCCCCTCTAGTATCCACTGTAGCACATGTGTAGAAAAGCATAATAAAAAGTGGGTTTGGGTGTCCCAGCACTAGTGCTCTAGAGTCCAGATGGGTAATCAGCTACTCGGTGACCTCTCCTTTACATAGAATAAATTGGCTTTACATTCTTAATGACATTTCTAGTGAGAACAAACTTCATTTCCCCCCAAAAAAAAAAAAACCTTGTATTATAAATGGCCGAACGATCGAGGTTGAGTACGATCGAATGGACACACACACGAACATGACAGTGGCAGAAAGATCGAGGTTGAGTACGATCGAATGCACAGACGAACATGAAAGTGGCCATTTTCTAATGTACATCTTTGTAAAAAGACAAACACATGGAGCAGTATGCAAGCAAGAAATCAAACACAAAACACAACTACTTAATTTTTTGAAGAACTCGCTTGATCTTTCTGTACTGATCGGGCTCCCTCAGTTTCAGGTCTGACCAGCGTTTCCTCAGTTGCTCCTTGGATCGTTGTACCCCAAAATGATTGTACAGCCTCCTCACAACTTTAGACATGATCCTGGCCTTGCGGACATTGGGGTTGAGGTAAGGCCCATACTTCCCATCATAGTCGCTCCTCTTTAATATGTCCACCATCTCCAACATTTCTCCAAATGACATATTGGACGCCTTGAATTTCAGGCTCCGGGATCGGGACGTTTCTGCCTCCGGCCTTTCCTCGTCCTCCTCCTCGTTGCTGGAATATTTCGGCCGCTCCTGCTGTGTCCCCGCCATGTGCTCTCCCCACTGCGCCGTAAAGAGAAGGGGTGGGGAATAGACGAGAAAGATCGTCAGGGGCGGGCGGAGTTTGACGCATGCGCACTGTATATAAAACGTCACACGCCTGGGGAGAGAAAGCTCACGCACGAGACGATCGCTATAACGAAGGTACAATTTGACGTTGGTACATAACTAGCCTAGACTGATTAGACCTTGAGGCTTCTTTATGGAGAAGATTAGGAGAGTTTTCCCTGACATTATTTATAGTGTTTTGTGTGGTGTTGTGTCTTGCAGAGATTATGGACCGCTTCAACCATGTGAGTTTTCTCCCCCTCTTCATTGATAAATATCGGGAAATGCCCCTATTATGGCAGGCAAAACACCAAGACTATAGCAAAAAAACAAAGAGGTACACAGCCATGAAGAAACTTGTGGCATTTGTAAAGCCAACGTTCCCCACGACAACCGTGGAGAGCTTAAGAATAAAAATTGCCAACCTGAGGAGTACCTATTTCCGGGAGCGCAATAAGGTCCTGAAGTCCCAAGCATCTGGAGCTGGAGCAGATGAGGTCTATGTCCCCACGCTCTGGTACTATGAGAGGCTCCACTTTCTCAAAGACCAGGCTAATGTCAGGAAGTCACTCTCGACTCTTCCTTGCACGCGTCCTTCCATGCACGCCACCCCTGATGAGGCTTCCGAGGAGCAACCTGGGCCTTCCAGTCTGGAAGAGGTGGAGGAGCCCAGCTTGTGGCAGGTATAGTAGTTTTGTACCCATTTTTGTTAAAAAGGAATGATGTTCACTTAATTCAGGTTCCCCAATTGCTTAGTTCCTAACGTGTTTGACATATCAACTGACAGTAGTGTTGGAGATATTTGGGGCCAGAATATAAACTGCAGGGCTGAGAATTGTATGGTTTTCTATTTGTAAACATTTTGCAACAGTCACTAGATGAGAATTGTGTGTGTTTGATGAACAAATAACTGAAACTATGTCCCTTTTTCATACACAGGAAGACCTCAGCCAGGAGGTGGCTGTGGAATGTGGCAGTCAGGAGGAGGAAGGGGTTAGTGGCAGCCAAGAGGTGGGTAGTGGCAGCCAACAGGGGGGTAGGCGTAGGAGCCTGACTGTCTCCCAAGTCCCTCCCCTCCGCCTTCCCTACAGAAGGGCGAGAAGGATGGGGGAGGTGGGAGAGTCAGCGCTCCAGCTGATCAGAGATGCTTCAGCCTCCCTATATGCCACACCCACCTACGAGGAGGCCTTTGCCTCCTTGGTTGCCACTAAAATGAAGGGTATGGAGGCGGGGCAACGCAGCATGTGTGAGGATGTCATCCTCAAGGTCCTAAATGAGGGGATGGCTGGGGGGATGACTCCCCTCACACATGTTTGCGATAGTCACCTTGCTCCGCCTCCTCCTCCTCCTTCTGCCACCCCACCAGCACCACAGCGTGGAAGGAGGCGTACAAGGAAGACCTGAGAGTGACGACCTGGATTCAGTCTGGTCTGAGAGAAGATGGAGCCTCTCGTAGGACCAGAGCCTGGGGACCTAGATGGCATCTGCTGCAGTTCCGGATGTTTTGGACTTCAGGACCAGATCGCACTCCCTTATTATTTAGATACGTACTCCTCAGGCCCCCAATGTTCGAAGATTCAAAAATGATGGTTGCCGTGGGTGTCCAAGGCTTTGCAAATTCCCCAAGTTTCTTCATCGCTGCGTTCCTCTTTGGTTTGTTGCTGAGACCTAAATAAAGGTTTTTTGGATTTGAAAAAATCCTTGCCTATTGTGTTTTACTTTTCGACAATGACAGTTTTTCTTTGAGTAGGCAGGTACATTTCACTAATCATAAAGTATAATTAACAAGGGGCACCAACAACCAACAAACTCCTAGTAAATTTAAGCAACAAATACAAATGAAAACATGATTGGGGATCAATTGGTCCGTAATGTATTTTAAAATTATTGTACCATCATCCCTTAAATAGTAAGTGTTTAAAGAAGGTTTGAGATATGGGATTTTATAGGTACATTATAAAGGTATTAATTAAATTGAATACTCCAATAGACAGGTTAACATTTAGAAACATGATTTTTATTTTACAAATACTAAAAAATAAAAAATGAACAAATATGCATGTATCTATGATACAGGGTATATACACCTATCCTTATAGCAAACATAGACACTGCAAAGTTCATTGATGTGTGGTCATGTATTCAATAGATTTCTACATGTTTCGCCTGAAAAGGCTTCATCAGGAAAATTGACACGATCACAAAGTTAAAATTCAAAGGGTGGTTTCTTCCAAAGTTGGAACCTTAGGTGTATATCATTGAAAAAAAGATATAAGAAAAGATATGTAAAGATAATGAATATTGATTACATACAGATGAAGAGGCAATTTGCAATTATTCAAATGAAGACATTAGGACCTGACATGTACATATTAATCAAATAGTCTTGCCCACCCCTGAAAAAAAAAAAAAAAACCTAAGGAAAAACACCCCACCCAAAGCTAGCCCGCTGGCTGTCCCCAAACCATCCCAGACAAAGTGGATCCCACAAGGAGAGAAAAACTACAAAGGGATCCTACCTCTTATATCGGACCCAATGATAGATACTCTCAAGGGGTGTTATGAGGTACTAGCCCGGCATGAGCCGCACAAACAATTATTATCCTACAGGAATGGTGGGTACTCGTAGGGAGGAGAATATCGAGCTTGGTATGATATGGAGATAAGAATTGCATAAAGGACATGTACCTAAAAGATGGAATATAAAAAAGAAATATATATATATTTTTTAAATGAAATATTCTACCAAACGGTTAAAAAAAAGGGAAAAATATATATAGTAACTAGGAAGGGGTTTATATCCCACAATGTATCTGCTTACCGCATTATACTGTCCTTAATGGTGAAATTACAAGGCTGACTAGGAGCTCGGGAAAGTTTGTATACACCTGTCCCACATCTGTTGATAAGAGGGGGAGATTCGTAATCATATTCGTTATTGATAAATTCATAGGGTTAATATATGCTAATACTGTTCAAAAGAACCTCTATCATTAAAAATAGTCTTAAAGCAGAATATGGGACTTGGCTTATCTCTATTCATCAAAATAGAGAGAAGAAAAGGTCGAGCATTACAAGGTCTAGGTATGGAGACCAGACCAATATCTGTAGAGCCTGGTTCGATTGTAAATCAAGTAGCACCAAGGGAAAGACAAAGAGCGGGAAAACCCGCTAGGTGCCCACCTTAAGAAAAAAAGAAGGTAATAAGGGACTCAATAGTATATCCAAAGTGGTATTAGAATGGTATTAGAATGTCCACATTATAAGTTTAGGAAGAGAAGCGCCATTGTTTACCTTACTTGTGTGTTCTAGGATATCCCCGAGCTCCTGCACACCAAACAATGTGTGTGCAACTGATATACTCCCCCCCTTGGTGCCAAAATGATACAGGCGTCTGACGTCACGCCATCATTTTGGCGCCAAGCGGACAAAAGAGGAAGCGCCCGCGCCGCATGGGAACCGCCGCCGGAAGTGACGTACCGGAAGTGCGGCGGGTGGATGACACGCTGTGCAGACACCCAAACCGCCGCAGTCTATGCAAGCTCACACGGTCCAAGGATGGACCGGTTTTGCATCTGGCGGTAACATGTTGCTATAGGGAGCTTCAGCATGGACGGCCAGTTGAAGTGACCCAGAAGGGTCTTCATGCAGGAAGAAGAACAGTTCTGGGGCTCCGCTGGACATCCTTGGGTGTCCATACGAGCGCCCTACATTAATCATCCTGCAGGAGAAATTGAAAATTAATTAATTAAAATAAAAATAAAAATAAATATAAAATAAAAAAAAGGAAGAGAGGGGGGAGGGAATTAGGTTATTGGACATACATCCGTATATAAAAATATACCCTAATGTCTACAGTCAGGTACCAAAATATCTTCAAATCAAAGCAACTATAATTTAATTGTAAGCAAATACAAATGTTAATAATGTTGTTTTGCTAAGTTGAGACACACAACCCCCCTCAACATAAAAAAAAAATTATCGTTAAAATATGTATTCCAAACAAAATACTAAAATGACAAATCATCCAACAAATATAACAAAGATTCTTTTACGATCTGAGTAAAAATAAACATGTAGTCTAGAAATCGTGAAAAGTAATAAAGAACTAAGTTTGTGAGAAGTGCGGGTGAATAGGAGCAGCTAAAACATGTCATTCTTCTTGCATTGTAAAGAAAAAGAGAATGCGCTGCATTAAAGACATTTTAACATTGCAGAGTGACGAATGTGCTGTGTCGATTAGGAAAGGTAGTTTTACCTGACCGAGCGCTTCCGTCACAGAATTTCTTCTGAGCATGCGTAGCACTTTGTCCGTCGGACTACGCTACACACGATCGGATTTGGTGTGATCGGACCTTGTTGTCAAAAAATCTATCCAGCAGGAGATAGGACTTTGTCCGTCGGACAATCCGACGTACACTGTCCGATGGTGCCTACACACGGTCGGATTTTTCGACAACATTGTCCGATAGGACAGAATCCATGAGAAAATCCGACTGTGTGTATGGGGCTTTAGAGTCAGAGGTAATTTCTTGTTATCCTCAAGCTGGGGGCGGGATTCCAGCTCCTCCTGCTCCCCAGCCATTACAGAAAAAGGAAAAGGATCTACCCTTATCATGAAGCCCCACTAGGGCTTCATGAAGCAGTGAAGGTACCATCCCCACTGAATGTGTCACCGTGCCCCAAGGGTTATCAACCTCAACCACAGCAGTTTAATAGTCATGTGTGCAAAAAGAGACATGCATTTTCTCAAATAAGCATTTTCACATTGCATTGGTTCATCATTTAGGGAACAGTTAGCAGCAATATGACCTAACACATGGCAGTGATAAAATTGTATGTGTTCCGTACTAGACATGTGCACAACAAAAAAATTTGTTTATTTTCGTTTTGTTTTTTTCGTTTGTTAAAAAAATTTGTTTATTTTCGTTTCGTTTTTTTCATTTCCGTTGATTCGTAATGATTCGTAAATTCGTAAGTCGTCGGTGTTCGTATTCGTAACGATTCGTACATTCGTAAGTCGTCGGTGTTTGTATCCGTAACGATTCGTACATTCGTAAGAGTTATTTTTCGTTTATTCGTTTTTTCGTTAGTTTAATTTTCGTTTATTCGAAATTCGGATGCATTCGTATTTATTCGTACATTCGGAGCATAGTTCATAATTTTATGTAATGTTTATGCTATTATTACATTTTAAAAGACACAGAAAATTACGAATCGAAAAAAAAGTTACGAATGTACGAATTTTTTCGTTTAATCCATTCGAAGCACGTTAAGCAACGCCATTGTAAGAGACACGGAAAATTACAAATCAAAAAAAAAGTTACGAATTTACGAATTTTTTCGTTCAATCCATTCGAGGTACGTTAAGCAGCACCATTGTAAGGGCCACAGAAAATTACCAATTCAACAAAAAAAAAAGTTACGAATGTACGAATTTTTTCGTTCATTTTCGTTGTTCCTGTTTTAGTTTTTCGGATTTTCTTAATTTGTACATTCGTTGTTTCTAATTTTTTTTTCGGATTTTCAGTGTTTTTTGGATTCGTTCGATTCGAACGATTCGTTAATCGGATTTGTTCGATTCGAACGATTCGTTATTCGGTAAAATTTTGAGCGAATCATACAAACGAAAATAACGAAAAAAATGAAAAACGGAAAAAAAAAAAAACGAAACGAATTGCACATGTCTATTCCGTACCCAGTTCACTAAACGGCCTCAGAGACCTTCCTGACCTATTTGGCCAGTCTCCAGGTCCTGAGTCTATTGTCTCATTATCTGTAGCCACAGTCTTGTAGTTTTACCCCGAGCCCTTGAATCCTAGAACAGTCTTACCGGATCCTCTGGGCGTTTTTTCACCCCTAGAGACATTGGGTTGGGGCACAGATGGGTTCAACAAGTCCTCCACATATATCTCTCCACTAGGTAAACCAGCTCGTTTGCAGACTTAGGGTCCCCATGGCTGACCCCCTTCCTCAAAGTGGCAGGGAGTGTTTGCAAATAACGGTCCATGACCACACGTTCCATAATCGTGGTGCCTGACAAAGTCTCTGGCTGCAGCCACTTCTTGGTGAGGTGTATCAAGTCCCACATCTGGGAGTGGGGTGGCTTGTCAGTACTGTATGTCCACCAATGTACCTGCTGAACCTGGACTGCTATGGTGACGCCCAAGTGTGCAAATATCTCAGCCTTCAGCATCTCATAGTCCTGGGCGGCATTTGGTTCCAGGTCATATAATATGCCTTTTGGGTTCTCCTGTCAGAAAAGGTGCTAACAGTCCTGCCCATTGCTCTTTTTTGCCATGCTTCCCGAACAGCAACTCTTTCAAAAGTTGCAATATAAGCTTTCACATCATCTGCAGGTATCATCTTCTGCAGGTAAAACCTGGCACCCACCATTTTCTGTTCTTCTGGCAAAGGACCTATGGACCCCTTTTTTTATTACCCCAGGGCCTCCATAAACTAGCGATTCGCTTCCTGCTGTGCTGCAGTGGCATCTGCAACTTGGCAGTTGGTTTCCCGCTGCTGGCGGTTGGTTTCCTGCCAGGTTGCAGTGGCCTGCAGCAGGGCTTTTAACACAATTTCCCTTTCTTTCCACTTAAATTAGATAAAAAGAGGAAAGTGGCGCTGCCTACCAGCTGACGTGAAAAAATCCCTGTCAAACTATCAATGTGGTGACAATTATAAAAGGCAATACGTGTATATCCCAAGTCTCATATGCCAAGCCTACCAGCGATAGTGTGTTGGGGGATAGTGTGAGAAATAAATGTCATATATATATATATATAGGTTATATAAAAACCTCCTCTAGATTAATCAAATACTGCCATGTGTAATGTCCAAAAATATATGTGTGTAATAAAAAATGTATTTATTAGTAAGCCAGGTACATATATAAAAAAACATCTAATACAAGCAAACCAAAATCAGTGCCAAATTGTGTAACAGTAGTGAAATAATCAGCGTATAAAAAAGATCCAAATCTGCAAAACCCTATAAAAAATTTTCACAAATAATGTCCATAATCAAAAATTCCCAGGTGACTTGTGCAGGATACCAAAGTGATACTTTATCGCAGCTTCTGTTTCAGATAATAAAGTGACATTTTCGTGCTCCCCTCTTGTTTATGCACTCACCAGATCTCTATACCCCTGCAGGGGTAAAAGGCGTATAATCAGATCTGCCTCTGATCCTGATTACCCGGTGGTCAATATGACTGCCTCCTCTGTGGCATTGTTTATGCAGTGGGGTATCCACATGTCAATGAGTGTAAAAAAAATGGGCACTCATAGCGTAAATCCGGTTAAACAAATTTTTTTTTTTAAAAGCATATAATCTTTAAAAAAGGAAAGGGCTCAAATCGCCCAAACGTATGCAGAAATAAAAACAGATCTTTAGGTCTGAACGGCGTGCTTTCCACAGACCACAGCGCAAAAACTGGAAGGTCCGGAAGTGACGTGCATGCGTACCAAGCTCCGTCTTACGCATTTCATCATAGGACGTCATCTGAGGCGGTGCCATCTTGGTACACCCCACGTCTTTTATAGCAGGTGGAGGTGCTAGCACAGCCATTTCCAATTAGGCTGCATAACATAGAGCTAAAAGAGGGGTGTGTTCTTATTTCAATGGTGCGTTATCTAATCTACCATATAAGGTCCACTTTAGTTAATAGATATTGCTCATTCAATTAGGCAAATATATGGTAAATACCCAGGGAAAAACTACCCGTGCCCCCTAGTGGTCCAAATTAATAACGTATATATCAATGCACATCAGCTTATCAAAATGCTAAACAAATATTACCTAGTAAAACTATACAGATAGATAAAACAAACATTAAAAATGTGCCATAAATTGGATGAATTCAAGGGAAATAGACGGAGAATATAAAGAGACTAAAATCAGAAAATATATACATGTAAATTTTCCAAAATTACACATTAAATGAATTAACTATTTTAGCTCAATATGCTCTTATAAAATCTGGGAAAATAGGCTGCTCTAGGATTACTGGGACCAGCAATAACCCCTGCATTCCAGAGCAGTCAGCAATAGCAAACAACCTAAACAGTTTTAGCAGACTAAGAGGGCCATAAATGGTGGAATGTATGCATCCTGATTTTTTAATTAGATAGAAAAAGGTTGAGGTCAATATCAATATTAAGGCCTCCAGGCACTAAAGACCCTAATCTATATATCCATTTAGTCTCGTTCTGTGACACCCGTATCTTTTTGTTGTCACCCCTCCAATGATCTTTAATTAGATCTATTCCATAGAAAATTAATCCTGTGGGGTCTCTTTGATGTACTTCCTTAAAATGCCTTGAAAGATTATGTTTAGGGAAGCTTTTTCTTATGTTATTGATATGTTCCCTAATCCTTACGAAAAGCGGTCTGGTGGTTCTGCCTACATACTGAGGCAAGGACACTCAATAACATTTGTAACATGTGTGCTATTGCACGTAATGAGCTCCCTGATTGATATTCTTTATTGTTGGTCCTAGACTTAATGGTTTCTTTTTTTCTTGGTTGTTTCCTGCTTACTCTACAAGGTTGGCATTTTTGACACCTAAAGAATCCTTTCATTTTTGAAAATAGTTTCACAGCTTTTGGAGGGTCAATGATGTTATTAACCAGGTGGTTCCTGAGGGTGGGAGCTCTTTTGTACACAAATCTTGTTTTTTTAAGAAAAATCTTAGCAAGAACCCTATCTGACTTCAAAATAGGCCAGTATTTCTTAATAATGTACTCAATTGACTGGTATTGCCTATTGAAACCGGTGATAATAGCTACATCTGTATGGGACTCAACATTCTTATTTTTCTTCATCAGTAATGTATTTAGATTCATATTTATTACTTCAGTCTTCAAATTTGCCAGTATATTTTTTTGGTAGCCCTTATCCTCAAACTTCTTGATCAGAATATCAGCTTGTACATCGAAATCTTCTAAAGTGTGCCAGTTTCTCCGCAACTTCATTAGCTGACCTTTGGGAACATTTTCTTTCCACCTAGGGTGATGGCAGCTTAAGGTCGGTATATAACAGTTGCGATCCGTCGGTTTGAAGAAGGTTTTAGTGTGTAGCTCATCAAAGGCAGATCTGATTATACACCTTTTACCCCTGCAGGGGTACAGAGATCTGGTGAGTGCATAAACAAGAAGAGAGCACGAAAAAGTCACTTTATTATTGGACACGAATGCAGCGATAAAGTATCACTTTGGTATCCTGCACAAGTCACCTGGGAATTTTTGATTATGAACATTAATGGTGAATAATTTTTATAAGGTTGTTGCAGATTTGGATCTTTTTTTTTTTTTTTTTATACATTGATTATTTCACTACTGTTACACAATTTGGCACTGATTTTGGTTTGCTTGTATTAGATGGTTTTTATATATGTACCTGGCTTACTAATACATACATTTTTTTTACACACATATCTTTTTGGACATTACACATGGTAATATTTGATTAATCTAGAAAATGTTTTTATATAATATATATATATATATATATATATATATATATATATATATATATATATATATATATATATATATATATATATATATCTATATATATATATATATACCCTGTTTCCCCTAAAATAAGACCTAGCATGATTGTCCGTGATGACTGCAATATAAGCCCTACCCCCCAAATAAGCCCTACTCTGTTTCTCCGAAAATAAGCCCTACCCTGAAAATAAGACCTATAAGGACTTTAACTAGGGCTTATTTGGGGGGTAGGGCTTATATTGCAGCCATCACCGACAATGACGCTAGGTCTTATATTCAGGGAAACAGGGTATATATATATATATATATATATATATATATATATTAGGACTGTTACTGATTAAAATTTTCGTGTTCAATTAATCAAGTTTTTTTAAATCGATTAATCAACTAATTTCGATTAATTATAACGCACATACAGATCCAACTACTTTTAGCTGATCTCCTTGCATTGCAACTCTGCATTAGTCAGTGGTAAATGTGGTATACACTATATACAATCGCCCGACACTAGTTAGTTTCCACAATCCATGACTTAACTTCACAGTTCACACAAATATGTTTTAAATTCAAACTGTAGCACTGACATAAGTAATTTTTTTTATTAAACTTTAAGAAAAACATAGAAAGTTAGTTAATATGGATATAAGTGCAGCGCAAAAACAATTAATAAAATAAATAATAACAACAGAACAAATAATAATAAATATGAAGGCAATTAGAGAGATGAAATAGCAGTCCAGAGAGACGATAAACAGCCAGATCCACAAGTTATTCCACCAGTGCTGAAACAGTCCACAGTAGCGTGACAATCCCTCCACCTCCGGTCTAACTAATCACTCTCACCTTATGGCATGGACCCCTGTGCAAACAGGTAGTCATGCAAGCAGGTATCAAAAGGGTTAACACGGACCATAAACTTCTCTCACGTCTCCTTAGATCTCAGCAAGGACGCCAGGTCATGGGTAGAAAGAAAAGATCCAAGTGCTCACAGCTTAAGTATAAGATTACATTTTTGTGTTCAAACACAAACTACTCACATAAAGATGATAAAAACACAGCATATAAAGCCGACAATCGTGTTAGTTCTGTAGGGCAGCAGTGGGTGACATCATGCGTAGCTCCTCCCCATATGCATTACGTTCAATCAGAACTTCCTCAGCGGGGCGGAGCTATGGCATCACCCTACAGTCTATTTAAATAGCACTGTTGTTATCGCAATGGCCGAAGCCGGACATAGCAGGGCATGGCTAGGATGTCACACGTCATTTAAAAGCAATCGCCACCGTCATGGCAACAGCAGAAGCCAATCCACACAGCAAAAATATCACAGCTTATCAGCCTCTAAGGACAACAATGTTAAAAACGGAGGGTATCAAATTTGCCTACACTTAGCTCACTGAATTGACCACATCCATATTTACCATCACTGTCCAGGCTGTCCGGTGATGTCACAGACATTGACGTCACTGGACTCCTCCCCCATTCCCTTCGTTAGCAGAGGGAGGCACTTGGGGAAGGGGGAGAAGTCCAGTGACGTTGATGTCTGTGTCCTCATCAGATCTCCGACGGAACTCCCTGAAGACCCGGAAGCCGGCGGAAAAGTGAGTACCAATCAAAAGAATTTTGATTGATCAAAAAGATTAATGATCAATTGAGGAATTAATCGTTAATTTCCGCAGGCCGTATATATATATATATATATATATATATATATATATGTGTGTGTGTGTGTGTGTGTGTGTGTGTTTATGTCATTTATTTCTCACCCCATCCCACTTTTACTGGTCGGCCTGGCATATGAGACTTGGGATATACATGTATTGCCATTTATACCTATCACCACATTGATAGTTTGAAAGGGATTTTTTCACATCAGCTGGTAGGCAGCGCCACTTTCCTCCTTTTATCTCATTTAAATCACTTGACTTTACTTTGGGGAGGCAGCAGCCCAGCACACACCTAAGCGTGGAATTCTAATTAAATATATCTATCTTTCCACTTGTTCAGGAAGATGTCTGCCCAAATCCACCATATATCAGGGGTTAGTTCAAGGGGGATCAACTTTCCTGGGAAAAAGGTAGTCCAAATGGCAGGTTTTCTTAAAAATCTGACTTTTAGTCCATTTTTACTTTAAAAGGTTGCAGGTTCGTAACTCAGAGGTGAAGGGCTTCTCCCAGTCACCCACAAAACAAAGATAATTCTTTCTCTCACAAAGCAAACTTCACATAAGTAGCTCTCTCATGTTTTGGCTTCCTGAGTCCCAGGCCAAGAGCAATCCTTTGCTCTAGTCCTGCTTAATTTATAACACCTGTTGGTGGACACAAGTGGTCCGCAAAATCTGGTCCGGAACCAACCCTGCCAAGGTGGCTGGAAAAGCCTGGCCTGGATTCCACCTTAGTTTTCTGCAAATGAACGCATGTGAGGTGAAACATAACGTTCATCAACCACCTTGCCTTTCATACTGTCACAGGTGATATAGAGGTTTAAACTTGATTTGAAGTATATTTTACTATATGAATGGAAGTTTGAATTTAGACCAATCATATCATTCATTAAGGAAAAAAGTAATTTATACCTACATAATTGTTGGTTTAAATCAACGATAATCCTGATTTTGCAATAGCTATAATGAGGTGTCCTAGTACATAGGGGGTCAGTTACATCTGACACCACATTTGATACACTTGAGTTTTCGTAAAATTTCTTGGTAAATTATTATGAAACAAAATAGGTTCCCAGGTTTTCCTCAATCCTCCCTGATTGCTTGGGTTGGGGCTGACATGTATAGTATGGTGACATGTTATGCATGGGCAATATGTACGCACATACTGGGGTTAGTGTAGACAAGAGCCAATTAACCTGTCAGAATATCTTTAAAGTGTGGAAAGAGATTGGAGAATACAGAGGAAACACACACATGAAATAGTTTGAAGTTGGGCCTATGGTTGGGCATTGTTTCGTTTAGATACAAAGTAGTGTAGAGTTCAGGTGGTAGATGGGTGGTGTTCCTGTACCAAGATTTCACCTTCAAAGAAAAAAAAATATTTTAGTGTTACACCAGGGATCATTTATTTGCCTATTCTGAAATCTATAATGGGCTATGTGAGCATTGTTGTTAGATATGGAATGTTGGACTGACAATCTTGGTAACCTGCCCTGACGTCAACCAGAAGCATATTGGAGAAAGGAGACAAATGCTTTGTACAGCAGCAAACGTCTATAAAGACTTTGCCACTGATCAGCAGCTGCACTGTTTGTGTAAGTTCCACCTGCTCTGATGGTCAATTACCATTGTCGTCTGGGGAACATCCCCAAACGACATATTTTTGAGACAAAACGTACGTCGGGAGGTTTGACGTTTGACATCGCAGTGTACCTCGTAGTTGGACGGGTGTTTGCAAGCAGGCTGGCTATTGTTCTTATCAATGTTTTTACCTGCATTCATGTGTAAGTGCAATTTTATTTTTAATAAATTCTGGTTATACTGATTCACACTATGGTGAGCCTTTCTCCATCTCTCTGGGTTTCTGCTTGCCCCGGATACCCGTTGGACTGAGTTATTACATGTATCTTTCCCAGTTCTTTTAAAATAGATAGAGCGCATGTTACACAAAGTGCTGAAACAAACATTTGAGCACATAACCAACAGCCTTACAAACTAAATAAGGGAGTTGGGCAACTGTACAGCAGCACTGGAGATCAGAGTAGATGAGATAGAAAATACAGCACAAGATTATATGGCTGAGATGGAAATCCTTGAAGAAAATCTGACACTACAGTTCAGACTCAAGGATTATGAAAACCGAGCTAGACGTTCCAATTTGCGCACTATGGGCATCACTGAAACTGTAATTGACCTACAATCCACCATTACGCCCCTATTCCAAGAACTTCAGACAGCCGTACAAATGGAACGCCTGGGAATTGATAGAGTGCACCGGGCACTTACACTGAAAAAAAGGATGGTTCCCCTCACGACATCATCGCAAAGTTCCATTACTACCGTACAAAGGACCAACTTTTGGCTGTGGCCCGAGAAAAGGACACCCCAACCTTTCAAGGCCATAACTACCAGCTCTTTGCTGACCTGTCCCAACTGTCCATTACTAAGCGGCAAGTCATGAAACCCTAGTTTCTAGAGTTGCAGCGACATCACATCACCTATCAATGGGGCTTTCAGTTCTCTATCTGTTTCACCTACCAGGACTCCAAATAAATTTGAAGATCACCAGAAGAACTGCAACAGACCCTGCAAGACCTTCACTGGGTGGAAACTCTACCCAACACCAACTCTTCCTGCAAAAGATCTGCCTCATCCTCCCCATGCAAACCCCCCTAATCCTCTGGGAAGACTCAATGGACTGATGACTTGCTTTCGTCTTGAGTACTCCACCTCACCCACATCGTGGGTTCGAGCCCTAGACAGACCTTGTCATGATGGACGGCGTGCCTTACAGACCCCCTGAAGACAGTTGGACAGTGGATCTCCTATTGCAGCTATACTTTGAATAGAGGATTTTGACTTGAATCCTGAATCTATTGATACTACGAGATCTTTTGTTCATGACCGAAATCTGATATCTATATTCACTTAAAACCACTATTTGGAGGGTTTAGGACTATATATCCACCCTGTGGGGGGGATTAATACTTGAACCGTCCAGGTTTAATCCAAACCTTTTCAGGGACTGTCCTCTGACAGCGCCATCAGTCACTCTTGCTGCAATTTTACCACCTTTGCTTGAATATGATGCCATTCACCCCACTTTTGAATACAAATGCTCCTATATAAATGGTGTCCCTTACTTCATTCCACTGGGAGTGCGTCAGATATTCATAATGTCTATCTGCCGCTCATACCGGAAGTACATAGTGGTATATCCCTAATGCATTGGGTAACTTTTAGTCCCCGGAAACCCCGATGTCACCATTGTTGGTTTCCTACTATTATGTGTTACCGTCCATCCAGAACTGTACCTTCCACATTGCTTTTGTTACCATATTTATTATATGCATTTTATCCCCAATATGTGTTTCATTATTGATACGGCCCCTATATTGAATTATTCTTCCAAGTAGGGATTTTAATTAGCTCTCTAATGTGGGGGTTCTAAATTATGTTTCCTATTGGTGTTTTATTTTTTTTATTTTCTTCAGTTAAAGGTGCCCTCCAAATTATGTTTCCTGTTGGTGTTTTTTTCAGTTTAAAGGTGCCCACCTACACAGCTGGGTTGCTCTTACACAGTATATTCTAAAAAAATTAAAAATTAAAGATTAAAAGTTGCAAAGATTTTTTTAATCCAGGTATATATTATTTACATAGGGAATCACTTCCCCATATGCTTGCATAATAATAAAAAAAAAAAAAAAACACCAATAGGAAACATAATTTAGAACCCCCACATTAGAGAGCTAATTAAAATCCCTACTTGGAATAACAATTCAATATAGGGGCCGTATCAATAATGAAACACATATTGGGGATAAAAGGCATATAATAAATATGGTAACAAAAGCAATGTGGAAGGTACAGTTCTGGATGGACGGTAACACATAATAGTAGGAAACCAACAATGGTGACATCGGGGTTTCCGGGGACTAAAAGTTACCCAATGCATTAGGGATATACCACTATGTACTTCCGGTATAAGCGGCAGATAGACATTATGAATATCTGACGCACTCCCGGTGGAATGAAGTAAGGGACACCAATATGGCGACCTGGACACTTCCGGCGGAGTAGCGCAGGGAAACCAAGATGGCGACCTGGGCATTTCCGGCGGAACAGCGCAGGGAAACCAAGATGGCGGCCGGTACACTTCCAGTTTAGCGGCCGTACGCAGAGCAAGTAAAAACAGGTGCACTAAGTGGGGAATCAGGGAAAAGGGGCATAAATACAAACGGGGGGCCATATCCAGCAGCTTCCTGATGACGCATAACCATATGCGAAATGCGTAGAGGCTGCTGGGTAAACATGCAACGCGACACCAGCCCTAAACCAGTTGGGAGCAAAAAGAGGGGTATAGGCAACACAGCACAGTGATTGTTTGCGACCTAAGGTCCCCACACACACAGCTGGAAAGGCTCAGTGTCGGCCTGAGGGCACAGGAAAATGTGAGTGTAACAGCTTTGCTGTTTTTATCATTTTTATTTTTATTGTTTGCTAAATAAACATTTTTTGGATATATTACACCATGGGAGCATTTTTTATTATTTCCCTTGAGAACGGAGGACATCCACTTTACTAAAATAGTCTGGAATCCCGGGAGGAGAGTGACCAGAGTATAGGAGTGGTTATCCGGCTAATAAACCAAACGCCTACAGCTCACCTAAATCTGGTGAGTGGCCATTTTTTAGTGGTGGTGGATACATAGGGTACCTGCACAAGCTTTGAAAGAACCAATCACCAGTGGTGTTTTTAGTGGAACCAATCCGTCATGGATCTATTTGAATGACAGTGGTGTCAACACACAGACTTCATTGTGTTCATTATTATTTATTTATTTATCATTTATCAATTCAGTTTTGTGGCACATAGAACTTGAGAAAACTTTTCACATAGATATATGCTTTCTCCGGTGCAGGATGAGTCCTGTATGGATTGGGGGGGGTTGTTTTCACAAACAGGGGGTTCACTTGTAGGACTTTTATTGCAGAATTTTTTTTCCCACAGGATTTTATGTATAAATACAAACCTTGTCTCACAGGATTGTTTAGACTGAATTAAGGGTAGCACCAAAATTAGGTGGCACATTAGACACACAGCAATAGGAAACCGCACTAAAAAGGGGGGTTCACCCATATCATTTTATGTTTAAGGGTTTATGTTTCATGTTTTATCTATATACAGTGGTGTGAAAAAGTGTTTGCCCCCTTCCTCATTTCCTGTTCCTTTGCATGTTTGTCACACTTAAGTGTTTCGGAACATCAAACCAATTTAAACAATAGTCAAGGACAACACAAGTAAACACAAAATGCAATTTGTAAATGAAGGTGTTTATTATTAAAGGTGAAAAAAAATCCAAACCATCATGGCCCTGTGTGAAAAAGTGATTGCCCCCCTTGTTAAAACATACTATAACTGTGGTTGTCCACACCTGAGTTCAATTTCTCTAGCCACACCCAGGCCTGATTATTGCCACACCTGTTCACAATCAAGGCATCACTTAAATAGGAGCTGCTTGGCACAGTAAGGTCCACCAGAAGATCCTTAAAAGCTACACATCATGCCGAGACCCAAAGAAATTCAGGAACAATTCAGAAAGAAAGTAATTGAGATCTATCAGTCTGGAAAGGGATATAAAGCCATTTCCAAAGCTTTGGGAATCCAGCGAACCACAGTGAGAGCCATTATCCACAAATGGCGAAGACATGGAACAGTGGTGAACCTTCCCAGGAGTGGCCGGCCGCCCAAAATTACCCCAAGAGCACAGCGACGACTCATCCAAGAGGTCACAAAAGACCCCACAACAACGTCCAAGGAACTGCAGGCCTCACTTGCCTCAGTTAAGGTCAGCGTTCATGCCTCCACCATCAGGAAAAGACTGGGCAAAAATGGCCTGCATGGCAGAGTTCCAAGGAGAAAACCACTGCTGAGCAAAAAGAACATCAAAGCTCGTCTCAATTTCTCCACAACACATCTTGATGATCCCCAAGACTTTTGGGACAACATTCTGTGGACCGATGAGACAAAAGTGGAACTCTTTGGAAGGTGTGTGTCCAAGTATATCTGGCGTAGAAGGAACACTGCATTTCAGAAAAAGAACATTATACCAACAGTAAAATATGGTGGTGGTAGTGTGATGGTCTGGGGCTGTTTTGCTGCTTCAGGACCTGGAAGACTTGCCGTGATAAAAGGAACTATGAATTCTGCTGTCTACCAAGAGATCCTGAAGGAGAATGTCCGACCATCTGTTCGTGTACTCAAGCTGAAACGAACTTGGGTTCTGCAGCAGGACAATGATCCTAAACACACCAGCAAGTCCACCACCGAATGGCTGAAGAAAAACAAAATGAAGACTTTGGAGTGGCCTAGCCAAAGTCCTGATCTGAATCCTATTGAGATGTTGTGGTATGACCTTAAAAAGGCCGTTCATGCTCGAAAACCCTCTAATGTAACTGAATTAGGACAATTCTGCAAAGATGAGTGGGCCAAAATTCCTCCAGGACGCTGTAAAAGCCTCATTGCACGTTATCGCAAACGCTTGGTTGCAGTTGTTGCTGCTAAGGGTGGCCCAACCAGTTATTAGGTTTAGGGGGCAATCACTTTTTCACACAGGGCCATGATGGTTTGGATTTTTTTTCACCTTTAATAATAAACACCTTCATTTACAAATTGCATTTTGTGTTTACTTGTGTTGTCCTTGACTATTGTTTAAATTGGTTTGATGTTCCGAAACACTTAAGTGTGACAAACATGCAAAGGAACAGGAAATGGGGAAGGGGGCAAACACTTTTTCACACCACTGTATATATTTTTTGTAGGATTGGTTTAGCCCACAAAGTGTTTCACAGTGGATGACAGGGGTAAACATATATATATAAAAAAAAAAACTCAAAAAAATGTTTTAATAAACTGCAGTATGGTATTTGAGGAAAGCAGATCTCCTTTTTTTGACTGGCGCAATCCTTTTATGCATCATAACTCTAAATAAAGTGATTGGACACGATAGTTCTTTCACATTTTTGGTTGCAGCCTTTCATACACATAAACTAATACAAGACACAGAGTTGGCGCCGGTACCTTTTCGCACATATACATAATTCTAATCAGGACTCGAAAGAATGTAAACATGTACTGAAAACATTATTAGTGCCATGTGCACAGTGAGGGCCGTGTGCAATACATACAAAATAGAATACAATTATATACAGAACTTACAAATTTCCATTACATCTCCTCTCTTTTGATCAATATTTTGATCACTAACCATACCTGCTATCACCTTTAACCTGGAACCTCCACACGCTTAGGTGGAGGTAGTCCTGGCCAAAGAGGCAAAAACTCCATTGTGGAGAAAATAATAGCTGAGCAGCTTTTTTCATTACAAAATGACTTTTCATTGTGAAAAACAAATGATTGATAAGACATATTTACAGAGTACTGGCTGTACACTCCTGTGGCCAGAATGACCTTCTAGCTTAATTGTTGGTATGCTGACTTGTCAGCATATGTAAACACAGACAATTCTACATAAAATGGAAGAGGTACAAAAGACAAATATGACTTCAACATGGCTAAAATACTCTTCAAATATATATATATATATATATATCCCTTACAATTAAAGTAATTGAATCAAAAAGTACCCTAGACTGTGATCGTAAGAGGGAAACAAATCAAACACAGAGATTTCTTTAATTTAGTCATTTTTGCAGGGTCTGGTGTGGATCCAGGGGACTTTTCCTTCAAGTTTTGAAAAACTGTACATGAAATAGATGCTGTATTGAGTCTCCAAACATTTCCTTATATATAAATGTCTCTTAACAATCCACAAGTCACCTGGCTTTAGTTTTAGATCCTTCCAAACTTTTAGGATCTGGAATTGGGGAGAAAACACATAAATGACTTTGTCAAAAACCTTTAAAAGATCAGCAACATTCTCTGTGAGATCCGAATGGAGGACTTCAGCTGCTGAGACAAAATATAAGCAAGTGAATAACACACTCCCAAACCAAATCCCATAGAGAGAGAGTCCATCATCCCCTTAGGGGCTTGATAAATTATAAGAAAACACTCAGGTAAAAGTTTTCTAGTTTCTTACTCTACTTTGTCCGCTACATTGTAGACAGTAGGGAGTGTAAAAATAAAACCTCAAAACTTCTAGTAAGGACTCTCCTATAAAAAATGATTTCCTCTGTTACTCTCTGTACTTACAAACTACTTCTGATAACACTTTTTACTGTGGCCTTTGCAGTAGCATTGGCCACTGGACATCCAAAAAACATGTCCGTACAGACAAAATGCATACTCCTAAGATCCTGACTTGGGCATCTGGATATATCTTTTTGTAATCTCTAGAAGGGATGCTCAGCTTTTGATAACACCTTTGGTAACAGGTAAAACAAGAAGTGGTATGTTATAAAAACAACTGTGGTGAACCCTGGCTCTATCCCACGCTCATTTACTAAGGCAGCCATAACTGCTTGTGACTGATGACACGGTCCATTTGTCAAGCTAACACCCGACTGCAACACCATCCTAACCAAATTGGTCCCTGAAAAATGCAGGATCCTAACGGAGCATAGAATAGGAAAAAAAGGAGGAGGCCTAGCAGTGATCTTCAAATCTCACCTTATGCTCGGCAAACCTACGCTACAGAACCCAGTGCCTTTTATGGAAACACTTTCTCTACAGCTGCAAACAACACCCCAAGACAGCATTCATATACTGCTATGCTACAGACCACCAGGACCAAAGACAAATCTCCTGATACCCTTCACCGAATTTATCTCAATGCACACCCTGAAAACTAAAAACGTGCTGGTATTTGGAGATTTCAATCTCTGGGCAAACAACAACGAAGACCCCATCGCCTCTGCCTGCATAAACCAACTGGAAGAACTAGGTCTTCAACAACTGATAAATGCTCCAACGCATGGTTCAGGACACACTCTGGACCTCATCTTTAAACAAAACATCGACATTAAAATACTCAACAACTCGCCGCTACCATGGACTGACCATCACGCCATCAAATTCAAAATCACCACCAACAACACCGTCCAGAAACCGAACCACTCAACAACATATTGGACCAGATCTCAGAAGAAACTACACTCGGAACTCTTCAAAACCACACTATCCAACAATGTAACAAATCTAAATTTAAACCACTCGATGGAAAAAACACTCAGCTCCTTAAACAAAGCGTTACTACAAACAGCAGACGCAGTCGCTCCGAAACGCAGAACACTCATTCGCTAGAGAAATTCTGGATGGTTTAATGGAACCCTAAAGCCCCATACACACGGTCGGACTTTTTCGTGGATTCTGTCCGATCGGACAAGGTTGTTGAAAAATCAGACCGTGTGTATGCACCATCGGACAGTGTTCGTCGGTTTGTCCGTCGGACAAAGTCTTATCTCCTGCTGGAAAGATTTCCCGTCAACCCGGTCCGATCACACCAAATCCGAGCGTGTGTACGCTTGTCCGACGGACAAAGTGCTACGCATGCTCAGAAGAAATTCTGTGACGGAAGCGCTCGGTCAGGTAAAACTACCTTTCCTAATCGACACAGCACATTCGTCACGCTGCAATGTTAAAATGTCTTTAATGCAGCGCATTCTCTTTTTCTTTACAATGCAACAAGAATGACATCTTTTAGCTGCTCCTATTCACCCGCACTTCTCACAAACTTACTTCTTTATTACTTTGCAGCATTTATACACTACATGTTTATTTTTACTCTGAACGGAAAAGAATCTTTGTTATTTTTTTACCATGATTTGTCTTTTTTTTTTTTTTTTGGGGAATACATATTTGAATGTTTTTTTTTTTTTTTTTTTTGGAGGGGGGTTGTGTGTCTCAAATTACCAAAAACACATTATTAACATTTGTATTTCTTGCTTAAATTTACTAGGAGGTTGTTTGTTGTTGGTGCCCCTTGTTAATTCTACTTTAGGATTAGTGAAATGTACCTGCTTACTCAAAGAAAAACTGTCATTGTAGCAAAGTAAAACACAATAGTCAATGATTATTTCAAATCCAAAAAACCTTTATTTAGGTCACACCAACAAACCAAAGAGGAACGCAGCCATGGTGAAACTTGGGGAATTTGCAAAGTCTTGGCCCCCCACGGCAACCATCATTGTTCAAGCGTAGAAAATTGGGGGCCTGAGGAGTACGTATATTAAGGGGAGTGCAATCTGGTCGTGAAGTCCAAAGTATCCGGAACTGCAGCAGATGCCATCTAGGTCCCCAGGCTCTGGTACAACAAGAGGCTCCATCTTCTCTCAGACCAGACTGATTCCAGGTCGTCACTCTCAGGTCTTCCTTCCACGCTTCCTTCCACGCTGTGGCTGTCGTGCTGGTGGGGTGGCAGAAGGAGGAGGAGGAGGAGGAGGCGGAGCATGGTAGCTATGGCAAACATGTGTGACTGGGGTCATCTCCCCAGCCCTACCCTTATTTAGGACATGGAGGATGAGCCCCTCACACATGTTGCGTTGCCTCACCTCCATACCCATCATTTTTGTGACAACCACCGAGCCAAAGGTCTCCTCGTCGGCGGGTGTGGCATGTAGGGAGGCTGAAGCCTCTCTTATCATGCGGAGCGCTGACTGTGCCGCATAACCCCCCCTTCTCGCCCTTTTGTAGGGAAGGCGGAGGAGAGGGATTTGGGAGTCAGTCAGGCTCCGCGGCCTAGCCCCCTCTTGGCTGCCACTACCCAGCTGGTGGCTGCCACTAACCCCTGCCTCCTCCTGACTGCCACCTTCCACAGCCACCTCCTGGCTGAGGTCTTCCTGTGTATGAAAAAGGGACATAGTTTCAGTTATTTGTTCAGCAAACACACACAATTCTCATCTAGTGACTGGTGCAACATGTTTACAAATAGAAAACCATACAATTCTCAGCCCTGCAGTTTAGATTCTGGCCCCAAATGTCTCCCACACCACTGTCTGTTGATATGTCAAACACGTTAGGAACTAAGCAATTGGCGATCCTGAATTAAGTGAACATCATTCATTATTCCCATAAATGGTAACTAAACTACTATACCTGGAACAAGCTGGGCTCCTCCACCTCTTCCAGACTGGAAGGCCCAGGTTGCTCCTCGGAAGCCTCATCAGGGGTGGGCTGCGCGCAAGGAAGCGTGGAAGGAGGAGTTGAGGTTGGCTCCGTGACATCAGCCTGGTCCTTCAGAAAATGGAGACTCTGATAGTACCAGAGCTTGGGCACATAGACCTTCTTCCGCTCCCTGATATACGCACTCCTCAGGCTGCCAATTTTCTTTCTTATATCATCAACAGTTGCCGTGGGGAACCTTGGCTTGACAAATTCCACAAGTTCCTCCAGGGCTGCGTGCCTCTTTGGTTTGTTGGTGTAATGTGGGTGTTTACCCTGCCACAATATGGGAAAATCCCTGTATTTGGCAATGAAGAGGGGGAGAAAACTCATGTCGTTGAATCCCTTCATATCAATCTCTGCAAGACACAACACCACACAAAACCCTATAAATTATGTCAGGCTAAACTCTCCTAATCTTCTCCATAAAGAAGCCTCAAGTTCAAATCAGTCTAGGCTAGTTATGTACCAACGTCAAATTGTACCTTCGTTTGTAGCGATCGTCTCGTGTGAGTTTTCTCTCCCCTCGTCTCCCAGATCGTGGCTACGACACAGGCGTGTGACGTTTTATATACAGTGCGCATGCTTCAAACTCCGCCCGCCCCTGACGATCTTTCTCGTCTATTCCCCACCCCTTCTCTTTACGGCGTAGTGGGGAGAGCACATGGCGGGGACACAGCAGGTGCGCCACAAATATCCCACCAACGAGGAGGAGGACGAGGAAAGTCCGGAGGCAGAAACGTCCCGATCCCGGAGCCTGAAATTCAAGGACTCCAATATGTCATTTGGAGAAATGTTGGAGATGGTGGACATATTAAAGAGGAGCGACTATGATGGGAAGTATGGGCCTTACCTCAACCCCAATGTCCGCAAGGCCAAGATCATGTCTAAAGTTGTGAGGAGGCTGTACAATCATTTTGGGGTACAACGATCCAAGGAGCAACTGAGGAAACGCTGGTCAGACCTGAAACTGAGGGAGGCCGATCAGTACAGAAAGATCAAGCGAATTCTTCTAAAAAGTAAGTAGTTGTGTTTTGTGTTTGATTTCTTGTTGCTTGCATACTGCTCCATTGTGGTTTGATTTTTACAAAGTTGTACATTCCAAAATGGCCACTTTCAGGTTCGTCTGTGCATTCGATCGTACTCAGCCTCGATCTTTCTGCCACTGTCATGTGTGTGTCCATTCGATCGTACGCAACCTCAATCGTTCGGCCACTTATAATACGAGGTTTGGTGAAGTTTTTATTGAAAGGAAGTTTGTTCTCACTAGAGATGTCAGCAAGAGCGTAAACCAAATTTTGTCAATGTAAAGGAGAGGTCACTCAGTAGCTGTTTACCCATCTGGACTCTAGATCACTAGTGCTGGGACACCCAAACCCCCTTTTAATTATGCTTTTCCACACATGTGCTCCAGTGGATACTAGAGGGGGGTCTCCATCACACAAACTTCTACCAAAAAGCTAGTCAGTTTAGCACCTTTACAAAGTGACTACATTCATGTAGTTGACATTTGTAACTGGCCAAACTAAAATAGTGTCCGTCACTTTCAAGCAATGTTTGTCATTTCCTATTTCTGCCCTCAATAGCTTGTGTTGCTAAATCTTCCTTTTGGACATTCTCATAGGGGAGTGAAAACTTGGGCCGTCTGAGGAAACCCCCAAACCAACACCTCCCAAAAAAGGGGAAAGAGCAGAAGCAGAGGAGGAGGAGGAGGAGGAAGGAGAGATCATCGAACTTGGAGAAATTGTCACCACAACAGGTGAGTATGTGAGAACACAGCTACTGGTAAGCTAATCCATGTATGGCTGCCTCATTTCCAACACCCCATTTTTGTTTGTTTGTGGTTTTTAGGTGACGTGGATGTTGTGGAAGAAAAATCGCACTTTACCACAGAGAGTGCCCACGTACTCATCGGAGAGATAATGGTCTGCAATCGAGATCTAGATTACATAAAGCAAAACATCAATGATGTTCAACAAAAATTGAAGAACATCATTGATGTTTTAGGAAAAATCTGAAAACGCACCAAGTAATTAACACACATTTGTGCCAGCTTCTGAACACATTTGCAACTTAAAAACTGTGTGAAATTTGGAACATGCACACATTGTGTCCACATTTGCTAGCTCCCATCATGGTGGATGAATGCCAACGTTTTTTTGGGGGTGCAAACACTTTACGAACTACGAAAGTGGTTGTGGTGAAGGGGTTGCACCCCCAAAAAAAGGCGAATCCACCCCCTTGATGGAAAATGGCACTTTTGAAGCTTCTAGGCATGTGTTTTACCATCTAATGTCCATTTTCAGACCCAAATTGTGTGCATGTTCTAAATTTCCACTTTCCGGGGGTGACCCCCCCATGTGATGAAGGCAAGATCAAACACACTTTGAACATATAGTCATGTCTGATCTTGTCTTCACTTTACAAAGTTGAACTTTCCGAGTTCAAAGGTTCTGTTTTGCTCCATGCCTGGTTTTACCAATTGCGGAATGTTTGTAAACAATGTTGTAAATAAACAAGATGTTGTCAGTTTTGGCGTGAAGATTGTAAACGCACTTGTGAATGTTTTCCTAGTAAACTTTTTTTGTTTTCTAAATGTGTGGCTTCCTTATTTTAAAAACACAATGCATTATGTATGTAAAATGTAAAGGATATGGGGGGCAATGGGTGTTATTTACTAAAGGCAAATCCACTTTGCACTCCAATTTTCTTTCGCTGGGAACTTTTTCAATGCACTTGTAGAGCATAGCGGATTTGACTTATGTAAATGACACCCACAGTGCTTTGTACGAAAACACGGAGCACAGCATTTTTGAGAATACACACATGTCAGACCTGGTGCTGAAAAGGAGTATTTTGGGTGTCAGTTATGCAGGACAAACCTTCTCTAGACCAAAGATTAGGTAGCAAACACACAACATGAGAATAATCTTTTTGGGAAGAAGAGACTGTTACCTCCTTTTGCCCAGAAAGTGCATTCCCACTGTCGAAGGCAAAGGGAAAAAATGTCAAGGTAAAATAATCTAAAAAGAAGACTGAAATGACAAGAAATTAGAGGTTGGTTAAAATATCAGATTTATTAAAAAATGCCTCTCACACATCGTCAGGCAGAGCAATGGCCCCCCTACCCACAAAGTACTCCATATATTGGTCGCGGACCACACGGGCATTTAGAGGGGGCAAGCCTGGACGTGCCACTCGAAGGGCTGTGAGGTCCGCATTTGGAGGGCCCTCCACATCTGGGCCAACGGGCACCACATAGTTCCTGTTATGTCTTTTGAGGAAGTTGTGCAATCTGCAACAGGCAAGAACTATGTGGTTCAGTTTGTATTCCGCCAAGTTAAATGCCGTCAGGAACAGGCGGAAGCGGCTGGCCAGGATGCCAAAAGTGTTCTCCACCACTCTTCTGGCTCTGGACAGCCTGTAGTTGAAGACCCTCTGGTCCGGGGTGAGGGTCCTCATCGGGAACGGCCTCATCAGATGGGGAGTCAACGCAAACGCTTCATCTGCGACAAAGACGAAGGGGAGTCCTTCGGCATTCTCCTCTGGAGGTGGCAAGCACAGACTGCCACTTTGGAGACGCCAGTAGAACTCCGTGTGCGTAATGGCACCACCATCCGATATCCGGCCGTTCATCCCCACGTCCACATACATAAACTCGTATGTTGCCGACACCACCGCCAACATCACTACACTATTAAACCCTTTATAATTATAATAGTAGGACCCCGAGTTGGGCGGTGGGACGATGCGGACGTGTTTCCCATCAATTGCCCCTCCGCAGTTAGGAAAGTCCCAACGGCTGGCAAAGTGGGAGGCCACAGTCTGCCATTCCTGTGGCGTGGAAGGGAACTGTGGAGTGAAACAAGAAAAAAAAATTATTCACTTTGCACATAAACATTGCAAGCAGATTAGACAATCAACATCTTGGAACAAGAGCATTGTATAAAATTTGAGGCTGGAATGTATTTGCACAGAAAAGTAGAGGCTCCCCTTCACAGATTACTCACCCCCCCATCAATCCCCCCACTTCTGATGGGACATTGGCAATAACTAGGGTTTTGGGGTGGGGGTGGTGGACAGGTAACCCTCTGCACTTCATTGATTGGCAAATGGCTCAAAAATGTGGCCTAGTTTGCCCAGACCCTCTGTACTTAACACTATTGGCAGGCCACAGGAAAGATCAAATAACATTTCAACCCCCCCCCCCCCCCCCAAAAAAGGCAGGCACAGTGTGACATTATGAAATTACCAAGCAAGCTAATAGGAGGGAAAGAAGACAAAAAAATAGGAAATGGAAAGTATGGAGGCAGCCCCTTGCACTACATGCTTTGCTGAATTCATCCCTAAAGATGCGCACTATAAAGAGGTAGGTATATAGTGTGTATGGACCTTGGGAAAGCCAGCAGATAAAGGATTGGTACCATCTGACAGAGCAGTTGGGGGAGGGGGTTCCTAATGAGTTTGCCCCCCCCCCCCCACCAAAAAAAAAAAAAAAAAGGGGCTCTACATGAAGTAAACCACACAGCAAACATTTGTGCATATTTTAGGGGGTGTTTTGGGGCAAACAATACTATGCAGCAGACAAAAGACATTGCTTAAGTGACTAGGCCATAGGTGTCTATTGGGGCAGAAGAGCATGCTGGGGAGGTAAGTGAAGGGAAAAATGCATGAAGGAGAAAAGGGGCACAGCATATTAGAACATATTGCAATCATGGTAATTAGGGAAGGAGGTCAAAAATAGAAGACATTAGCAAACAGAGCATACATAGAAGGGAATAGTAAAGTATAAATGTTACCTTAATATAGTCCTCCTGCAGGACCTGCAGGACCTCGATGATGTCGCAAAGTAACAGGTCTCTGGAATAATGGGGATGTCAGCAAAGCCAAAAGACGGTGAAAACAGGTCTCTGGAATAATGAGTCCCAGGGCCTGAGGAGAGATACCTGAAGAGAACTTCAAATCCTGAAGACTTCTCCCTGTCGCCAAGTACCTCAACGTGGCAACAAGCCTCTGCTCCGGAGTAATGGCTTGTCTCATGCAGGTATCCTGCCGGCTGATAAAGGGGGTCAGCAAAGCCAAAAGACGGTGAAACACGGGGTCCGTCATCCTGAGAAAGTTCCTGAAATCATCAGGATTATTCTCCCGGATCTCACGAAGCAAAGGCATGTGCGAGAATTGGTCACGCTGAAGCAACCAATTCTTGGTCCACATACTCCTCGTCACTCTGTTCATGGACGGGTCTTGGGTCAAAGCTAAAAGCCCGACACCAATTCCACGTACAGCACGAACTCGGCGACGAGTACGCACGGGAAACATCGCTCAGAAGGTCACAAAAGGTCGGCTGGTCAGAACGGACAAACAGAAAGCACCGATAAACAGCAAGGCCTGAAAGAACGAAATGAATACCAGCAACGAGCAGACAATAAGCAGTGCAAATCAAAGCATCCTATATCAAGATATAGGCCGCAATGACCAACAAATGCGAACTGACTACACGCACTAATAAACAGATACGCACGACAAGCACAAACTGAAGAGCAGTAACGATCTGAGTCAGAAAACTGAGAAGCGCGAATCTTAAGTCACCAAACTTCCACTAACTCTCGATAAACACGGGATCAGCAGAAGGAGCCCAACGGGTGCCTGACGTGGTGCTGAACTTCCCTTTTGTAATCTCGTGGACGACGACTTACGTCACGACGTTCTTGCAGACCGGATATTCCGACAACGTAGTCCGACCGTGTGTACGCAACACCAACATCGGACCAAGTACGTCGGACAAAATCCGACCGACCTGGTCCGCGGATTGTCCGAGCGTGTGTATGGGGCTTAACTCTACTGAAGCAGGAACGCAGAAGAGCTGAAAGAACCTGGAGAAGAAACTCTTCAAAGGAAAACCACACAAACTACAATACTCTCACAATGAAATATCACAAAGCTATCTTCAAAGCTAAAAAGAACACTTCTCAAACACCATCACAAAAGCCCTAAACCGCCCTCGTGAACTATTCAAACTAGTCACCCAGACTATGAACCCTAACTGCTTAGAGCCCCCCACTAACGAAACTCAAGAATTTTGCAACGAGTTATCAGATTTTTTTTTATCGAAAAAATCGACAGCATTCGGGAAAAAATCCAACAGAAAAATACAATCGACCACATCCAAAAAGAGGAAACCGATTCAAACAACATTCAACATTCAAAACCACCGAACTTTTCGCTGACCCCGATCGCCATAGACACCACTAAAAATATCATCAGAAGCCTCCGGGACAGCACATCACCCAATGATATCATCCCCACAAAACTTCTGAAAGAATGCTCTGACATCTTGGTACCTACTATAACGCTACTCATTAATCAGTCATTCAAAGAAGGAATTGTTCCTAACTCCCTCAAACAAGGCATAGTCAAACCCCTCCTAAAGAAACCCAACTTGGACCCAAGAAACCCTAACCACCGAAGACCGATAACTAGCCTGAGCACCATCTCCAAGATTATGGAGAAAGTAGTGGTACAACAGCTACAACCCCATCTGGACACACACAATCTCCTGGACCCTCTGCAATCAGGCTTCCGCCCGGGCCATGGCACAGAAACAGCACTCCTCAAAATATGGGACGATGCCTTGGAAGCAGCAGATGATGGAGAATCATGTCTCTTGGTACTCCTGGACCTTAGTGCAGCGTTTGACACACTGGATCACAGCACTTTACTCACCCGCCTCAAAGAAGTAGCAGAAGTCACAGACTCAGACTTACTATGGTTCACTTCCTTCTTAAGAAATCGGTCCCAGACAGTTAAACTTGGAGCCTTCACCAGTGAATCTCGCGCAGTCTCCTATGGAGTCCCTCAAGGATCACCTTTATCACCCGTGCTCTTTAACATTTACATCCGTCCACTTCTTAAAATCATCAGAAAATCTGACCTATGCTTCCACACATACGCAGATGATACTCAACTCTACCTTCGGATCCCCGGACAAAAAGACCAATATCAGGAATTGGAAAAATGCCTCGCATCAATAGACGACTGGATGTCCACTAACTCCCTCAAACTTAACGGAACCAAAACAGAACTCCTTCTCCTAAATGCAAACCGGAAAACTAATTCTACAACATCATGGACTCCGCCCACCATCCTTGGACAGACCATCCCTCTAAGTTTAAAAGCCAAAAGTCTCGGAATCACTTTCGATTCAGAAATGACAATGGATGCACAAATAGGATCAGTAGTCAGCGGATCCTACCATCTTCTACGCCTGCTACGTAGACTCATCCCCTTCATTCCAGAAAAGGACAAAGCCATAGTGGTAGGAACAATCATCAACTCTCGACTCGACTATGCAAACTCCCTCTACATAGGACTACCTAAATTCCAGATTGCACGACTACAAGTCGTTCAAAACACGGCAGCAAGACTAGTCACAGGAAAAAAACCATGGGAATCGATCTCCCCCTCCCTGAGGACCCTCCATTGGCTAACTGTAAAGGATCGTATAACATTCAAGACCCTCTGCCTGACCCACAAATGCACACAAGGAGATGCTCCTCTATACTTATGCGAAAAAATACAACACTACACTCCCAATCGCAACCTCCGATCTAACGACCAAAATCTCCTCCTCGTCCCCAAGTCCCGGTACAAATCAAGGGGAGAAAGAAGATTTGCAGTCCAAGGACCACGGCTATGGAACGCTCTACCTGCGAACATCCGCTTAGAAAAAGACCATCGGACCTTCAGGAAAAAACTTAAGACCCACCTCTTCTAAGAAGGAATCAACGCAGGTCGGATCAAGCGCCTCGAGGTGATTCAGTTCGCAGTTGCAGCGCTATACAAATCTTTCATTCATTCATTCATTCAAGCTGGAGGGAAAAGAGTGGCTGGCAGACATAAATGATTACCTTTTCCAATGTCCTGTTTCATAAGAAGTTGCCCACTGTGGACCACTTGTTCTTCTCGTTCTGGCGTCCTTAAAGTTGAATTATTAATCCCAGCTATACTGGGCCAGAACTAGGGTGGAATCTGTGAGTTGCACAGACCCAGCAAGTGTCCGGGGCTGTAAATGCAGCATCCTTAGTCGGTCTGCTTCCATGTGTGAGTTTTAATGTTAGTATGGCTACCTCAGCAAGAACCTGGAAGGCTGAAAACAGCCAATCAAATTAATTTAGCATGCTTGATTGGTTTACCTGCCGAAGTAAAAACAAACTTCTGGCCCTTCAAATGGTACCAAAAGCTCTCTAATTCTCTACTATCTATATAAATATACACTCTTTTTATAGCTTACATGCTTTGCTAAAACATGGAGCTCTGCTTCTTGAGCTGGGGAAAAAGGATCCAATGACTCTAAATACAGAGTATCCTTCTGGGTGATAAACTGCATACTCAGTATAAAACCGGGAATAACTCTGCAAAATATTAAATATCTGGGTCTTCAGGGAGTGTGTCCTGCACTGGCCTCACAGCAGCTGATTCCAACGTCATCAATTTAACACATGTGGTTTTTCTTTGTCTCCAGCCTCTTCCAATAGGGGCAATAAGGTGGCTGGATTCAAATGTACGCATTTTTCATTGTTGGATTTGTACATAAACAAACTCATATTTTAAACCTTTCATTAAACAAACATTTAGTTAGCTGTATATTTGCTGCGCAGAATGTCGGGCCATTAAAAATTATATATTTGACCAAAATAATGTCTAATTTCGTCTAATAGCACCTTTGCATAAAGGTATAGCTCTGATATATTGGGGTGAACCCTTCACTACTGGGTCCAGCTTGCATAAATATATTACAATGGCTTGTTTTCTATCATGCTGTTTGTGTAAGAACTCCAGTTTCATGTTTCAAAAAGACAACTTTTTCCTGGCAATATTATAATAAATGATAACAATACCCTGCGGTCATGGAGAGATGTCCATAAATCCAAAATATTCTTCTGCTAATACCCACTGTACTTACAAGGAAAAGGGGCACATCATTTCACAATCCACACATTCTGCTTTGGATTCAAAAATAAAAATATATAAAAACAAACAGAAAGCACTCAGCCACATCAAAAACTATAAAACAACTGGCTGCAGGTGGGATCTATCCTAACAGGGTGTGTGGACTTGATGTGATGGGTCTGTCATATTTACATTTTATTTATTATTACTCTCACATCATGGGCCGCACATCAATTTATTATCAGACTTTAAGATTTAATTTTTGTAGAAAAACTTCTTATGTATCCCATCCATCTTGGCTTTGTTAAACATTATGGCAGCTATATTCCAATTAACAACCTAATTTTAATCTTTTTTCTTTCCACTCAATAAATGTGAAATTACAAAATTGTTATCTTAATCTAAACTAATCCCATTTTAATCAATTCCCCATTAACCTGGATTTCATTTCCAATCAAAGGTTGTCTAAACCAGTTTCAAATATATCTATATTATTAATAAAATTATTAAACTCATATTAGAAATTAATACTCAAATGATAATTTCAATATCACACCCTAATATATATATATATATATATATATATATATATATATATATATATATATATATATATATATATATATATATATATATATATATATATATCCACAGCTAAAGTTCCTTAAAGGGGGACATATTACTTAATTTTACTTAATTCCCTTTTTTTAAATGCACTGTTTCCACTATCAAAGGATATTCAATTTGTGTAATACACGGTTAAATTTAACCTTCATTTTACCATGTTTGGAAAACAGATTCAAAAATAATTGTGATCACATTGTTTATCATTAGATTCGTTAACCCAGCACATAAAGTTATAAATGTTTTGTCTAAAAAACTGAAATTGGCATGGTGTCCTTCCAGGTTATTACTGACCTCTCATCCCAGCTACATTCTTTCAGGAGAGCACAAAGGAGGGGGTCACATCTGCGTACATGACAAACACAAGCGATAGAACTACAGGTTCCAGCATTCACACACATACACAAACATCTCTCTAAAATCGCTTACATTTTTCCCCATTTGTACACAACACATGCATATCATTCTCTCACTTTCTTTTAACTCTTTTAAATACTTCCTTGCTAAATTTCTGCTTTCCTTATTTTGTTCTGATATCCTTTGCATCCAATGTATTGTAATACCATACTTCACATACTCTAGCTTCTATGATTCTATGATCAGATGGGCAGCCATAGTGCTCATCCCATCTTCTCTCTCTGACAACATATAAAGTATTCTGTTTTAACTCTCATTTCTCTGTTTCTTGACTTTACTAGTTGTAGTGCCTGACCCCAAATTCATCCCACAAATTAACATGAAAATGTCCCTTTCTGTCTAGCGTTAATTGTCACCCTTGATTCATCCTGCTCACATAGATAGCTGTTTCTCTAGCTGTGTACTCTGCATGATTCTTAGTCCCTGTGGACTTCGGTGGTAACCAGTTACCCATTGTGGATCCCTGTCCACTTTAACCATTAATCTAGGGGCTCAGTATAGGCGGAACCGCACCTTCGTTACATATATAACGCTCCTTTTGCGCTGAGCATTTTTGAGGGTCTCTTACCCTTCATTCCCTTACTTAATTTAATGCCCATAATGACTGGCCAGTCTTCTCTACGTGTGCCTATACCCTCTTGTCTCTAAACTACTTTATCTAGCAGATGTACTACATATACCTGTGAACAGCACTATTCTTCCCTTTCTTATCTATAACATTCCGATGGACAGTAGACAGTGACAACATAACATATAACCACCAATCAATACAGTTCGATTAAGGGGAGTAAATTAGGTACCCTTTGTCCCAAAAATGCCTTACCGATCAAGGAAATCTCAAATGTAAGCAAAAAGGCTTACCTCAGCCGGCTGATTATCAGAAATTCCCGGATCGTCTCAAGCTCCTCGTTTCGGATACTCAGGGTCACCTTTTAACCCCTCCTAGGCAAAGCTCGCCACCTGTGATGAGAATTTATAGATAGGCAACTCCTATCCTCATATTGATTAGTGGTTCCAAATTAATAATAACTACTGCAGTAGGGAACAGATACAAAAGATACGCTCAGCATCTTTCCAAATAACCGTTCTGCTTTATTATGATGCAATTGAAGGTTTTTATACACATGATTACGTAGGTGTCACATTAATATTACAATTGTATGTTTATGGTAACAAGGGGCGTATCATAGGGAGGCTAATTCTAATCAGGACTCGAAAGAATGTAAACATGTACTGAAAACATTATTAGTGCCGTGTGCACAGTGAGGGCCATGTGCAATACATAGAAAATAGAATACAATTATATACAGAACTTACACATTTCCATTACAAGTGATACCTACCTACTATATATATGTACCATACGATTTATTGCAAGATAATACATATTTTTGTGTTCTTTGTTTTTGATTTTATTTTTATTTATTTTTTCATAGTAATTATATCTTTGTTAATGTCTGTTTCTACAATCATCATGCACAGATGATGATTTTTTTATAGAATCTACATGTTATGTGTATAATAAATTCAGATTTTTAATCAATTTATAGTGTCTTTGCAAATTTAAAGTCCCAATTCCTTTTTGGGGAGGTACAAACTACCTTTCTACTGGGCCCTATATGGTGGTTACGTTGCCATATACGACCTATACTCTTGGAACCCTGTTTTGTTCTGAGTTAAACTCCTGCTGTTCTCCTTTGACTACTTGCTCCATCCACCATTCTTTCTGAACACTGGCCATATCCTCTCATCCCTCTGGCTTGCCATTACACCAGCCTAGACTTATGACTAATACCCAAGCCAAGGAGCATAGTATACCAAGTTATGAAACCGGTTTACTACATACAACTGAAAATCCGGCTCCTTTAAATTTAAAGCCACTCTGAGACTCCTCAATTTTTAAACCCAGTTTTAATTGGCATACCCAGCCGCAGTCAATTCTACATATTCTCAGACTGGTAATGGCTCTCTGGAATCGTTGTGTTCTTATTTGCTTAAATAGTTGAATTTCTGTTGTTACTTGCAACTCACATGTTAAATGATTTCATTGCTCCTGCTATGTTAATTTGTGCATGCCTGGGCCATTATAGCTCAGAACGCTCGCTCCTCCCCTCCCTGTTTCCTATCCTCCTTCCCATCCCCCTCCCTCTCCCCTCCCTGTTCCTTCCCCCAACTTCCCCCACCTTAGATAATCGAGGATCTACTCAAGATGATGTTATCCACACCCTCCCCGTTACAAGCACTCGGAGCTATATACCCTTAAGCCCCATACACACGGTCGGACTTTTTCATGGATTCTGTCCGATCGGACAATGTTGTTGAAAAATCAGACCGTGTGTATGCACCATCGGACAGTGTACGTCGGATTGTCCGACGGACAAAGTCTTATCTCCTGCTGGAAAGATTTGCCGACAACACGGTCCGATCACACCAAATCCGATCGTGTGTACGGTTGTCCGACCGGACAAAGTGCTACGCATGCTCAGATCACATTACAAGACCAAAGCTATTGGCTACTAGCCTCTACGTAGTCCCGTCGTAGGCAACAAACGTCACCACGTTCAGAATGATCGGATTTTCCGACAACTTTGTCTGACCGTGTGTACGCAAAACCAACATCAGACAAAGTGTGACGGACCTGGTCCGACGGACCTGGTCCTCGGATAATCCGCGCGTGTGTATGGGGCTTAAGTCTGCTCAGCGTCTTGCGGGCTGAACATCTTTACATCTCAATGATGTAAAGGGAATTTAATCCCTCTTCACAGGCTTTATTTGATTTTGTTTGTAGTTAAATCCAGATAAAATGTTATCTTGCTTCTCACGATTCTTGTTTTTTACTACTCCAGATTCTCTTTGGTCCTCCTACTTTTCCTCCTTGTCCACACAGATTGACCTGCCCATCCAGTACATGGTGACAACTGGTAAGCGCTATCATGGCACCTTTAAACATTCTTTCCCTGAATGTTCGGGTATCAATATACCGCAAAAGCTCACCTAGGCGTTCCATTAATTTCCCTCCCTGAAAGCACACATAGTATGCCTTCAAGAAACGCGCTTGTAAAGGAAATTTGTAAGTTCTGTATATAATTGTATTCTATTTTGTATGTATTGCACACTGCCCTAACTGTGCACGCAGCACTAATAATGTTGTTATAATAATAAATGTATGCATTCTTTCCAGTCCTGATTAGAATTAGTCTGCCTATGTTATGCCCCCTGTTACTATAAAAGTACAATTGTAATATTAATGTGATACCTACAGAATCATGTGTATAAAAACCTTTAATTGCGTCATAATAAAGCAGAACAGTTATTTGGAAAGATGCAGAGTGTATCTTTTGTGTCTGTTCCCTACTGCAGTAGTTATTATTTTGGAACCAGTAATCAATATGAAGATAGGAGTTGCCTATCTATAAAATGTCCAGGTCAGATGACAAGCTTTGCCTAGGAGGGGATATACAGGTGACCCTAAGAATCCGAAACGAGGAGCTTGAGGTGGAGACGATCCGGGAATTTCTGACAATCAGCCGGCTGGGGTAAGCCTTTTGCTTACATTTGAGTTATCAGACTTCCTTGATCGGTAAGGAATTTTCGGGACAAAGAGTACCTATTTTACTTCCTTTAATTGAACTGTATTGATTGATGGTTATTTGTTATGTTGTCACAGTGCACTCCACCCTAAATTTCTTAGCTCCTTCCATCGGCAAGCATTCACTACCTCAGCTACAACCAAACAGCGCAGAACCCTTATAGTATTCCACCGCTCTGTCCCATTCACTCTTAAATCTGAAAATTAAAGACCTGGAAGGACAATACTTAATCCTTATGGGAGATATAATAGACGCAGCGGTTACCATCATCTCGTACTACGCTCCAAACAAACAGTCCACACCTTTTCTCTCACACCTTATGCAGGTAGTATCCTCACATAGGATGGGAATGATTATCATGTGTGGTGACTCAAATCAGGTCCTCCTCCCATTCCTAGATAAACCCCCCCTTTAACCCATCCCCCAGCCCTACTAAGCTGTCCTTCTCAAAACTTCTCACTCGACACAACTTAGTTGACTCTTGGCGAGAAAGCAACCTGTGCAACATTTCTGAGCCACGCAAGGCCCCTTCCTCAGGCATGTGATTTTTCCCATATTGATCACTAAGGATGGGCCCGGTGTTCGATTCGAACCCATGTTCGAATCGAGCACCGGGCGTTCGCTCGCTCGGCGAGCCCAGAACTATTGGGGGCGCTCGCATCAAATTCGTGTGATGCATTGCGGCCCGCGCAGTGCAATGCTGGCTGATGATTGGCCAAGCATGCACTGTGACCCCGCATGCTTGGCCAATCACAGCGCCGGCAGCGAGGAGAGCCATAATTGGCTACAGGCAGGATGCCTGTAGCCAATTATAGCTCAGGGGCTTTAGTACACACCCCACGGTATAAGAGACCGCCGTGCCGGCGGCCTCGCATATTCTGTTTCAGTCAGTGTCAGCGTGTCAGTGTGTTGCTGACTGCTGACAAGATATGCTTTATTTCTGGGGATATGTGTGTGCATGCTGTTAGAACAGCATTGCAGTATCACATCTGGGGGGGGTGTCTATAGGTGGCCTGTGAAGGGGGGCAGGTTTCCTGTGCTTAGAACTTTCCCTGCAAAAAAGTGTCATTTTTGCAGGAAAAAAGCTATTTAAAAGCACTCGCGGCTAATGAATTGATGGCTCCTGTAACACAGAGAACTGTCATTCATTGATAAAAAAACAAAAAAAAAAGCATAGGGGTCCCCCCTAATTCAATAACCAGGCCCTTCAGGTCTGGGATGGATATTAAGGGGAACCCCAGCCCAAAAAAAAAAAAAAAAAATGGCGTAGGGTCCCCCTCAAAATCCATACCAGACCCTTGAGGTCTGGGATGGATTTTAAGGGGAACCCTAGCCAAAAAAAATGGCGTGGGGTCCCCCTCAAAATCCATACCAGACCCTTATCCGAGCACGCAACCTGGCAGGCCGCAGGAAAAGAGGGGGGGACGAGAGCGGCCCCCCTCCCGCCTGAACCGTACCAGGCCACATGCCCTCAACATTGGGAGGATGCTTTGGGGGTCTAAGACCCCCAAAGCACCTTGTCCCCATGTTGATGAGGACAAGGGCCCCTTCCCCACAACCGTGCCTGGTGGTTGTGGGGGTCTGCGGGCGGGGGGCTTATCGGAATCTGGAAGCCCCCTTTAACAAGGGGACCCCCAGATCCCGGCCCCCCCTGTGTGAAATGGTAAGAGGGTACAAAAGTACCCCTACCATTTCACCAAAAAAGTGGCAAAAATGGTAAAAATGACAGGAGACAGTCTTTGACAATTCCTTTATTAAAATCTTCTTTCTTCTTTCTTCATCCTTCGGTTTCTTCATCTTCTCCTTCCGTCTTCTCCTTCCATCATCTTCTTCCATCTTCTTCTTCCATTTTCTTCTTCCTCCGATCCGCTTCTTCTTGCGCTGGTCTTCTCGTCCTTCTCGTCCGGCATCTTCTTCCGTCGGCGTCGGTGTCGGTGTCTCTGTCTCTTCTTGGGCCGCTCCGCGCAATGGGAGGCTCCCGCTGTGTGAGGCTCCGCTCCGTCTGACAGGTCTTTTATAATGGAGGGCACCTGGTGACCCCGCCCCTCTGACGCACGGGGACGTCATGGGGAATTCCATGATGGCTTTCCCCATGACGTCAGAGGGGGGCGGGGTCACCAGGTGCCCTCCGTTTTAAAAGACCTGTCAGACGGAGCAGAGCCTCACACAGCGGGAGCCTCCCATTGCGCGGATCGGCCCAAGAAGACACCGACACCGACGCCGACGGAAGAAGATGCCGGACGAGAAGGACGAGAAGACCAGCGCAAGAAGAAGCGGATCGGAGGAAGAAGAAAATGGAAGAAGAAGATGGAAGAAGATGACGGAAGGAGAAGATGAAGAAACCGAAGGATGAAGAAAGAAGAAAAGAAGATTTTAATAAAGGAATTGTCAAAGATCGTCTCCTGTCATTTTTACCATTTTTGCCACTTTTTTGGTGAAATGGTAGGCCCTTACCATTTCACACAGGGGGGGGCGGGATCTGGGGGTCCCCTTGTTAAAGGGGGCTTCCAGATTCCGATAAGCCCCCCGCCCGCAGACCCCCACAACCACCGGGCACGGTTGTGGGGAAGAGGCCCTTGTCCTCATCAACATGGGGACAAGGTGCTTTGGGGGTCTTAGACCCCCAAAGCATCCTCTCAATGTTGAGGGCATGTGGCCTGGTACGGTTCAGGTGGGAGGGGGGGCGCTCTCGTCCCCCCTCTTTTCCTGCGGCCTGCCAGGTTGCATGCTCGGATAAGGGTCTGGTATGGATTTTGAGGGGGACCCTACGCCATTTTTTTTGGCTAGGGTTCCCCTTAAAATCCATACCAGACCTCAAGGGGGACCCTACGCCATTTTTTTTTTTTTTTGGCTGGGGTTCCCCTTAATATCCATCCCAGACCTGAAGGGCCTGGTTATTGAATTTGGGGGGACCCCTACGCTTTTTTTTTTTCATTTTTTTTATTTTTTATCAATGACTTTTTTTTTTATGAATGAGTTTCAATGAATGACTGTTCTCTGTATTACGGGAGCCGTCAATACACATTAGCCGCGAGTGATTTTAAATAGCTTTTTTACTTTCAAAAATGACACTTTGCGCAGAGACAGTTCTAAACACGGGAAACATGCGCCCCTTCACAGGCATACTATAGACACCCCCAGGTACGAAATTTAAAGGAATATTACACTTTTATTGTTTCAATTTAAGCATTATTAAAATCACTGCTCCTGAAAAAAACTGACGTTTTTAAAACTTCTTTTTGCATTGATACATGTCCCCCGGGGCAGGACCCAGGTCCCCAAACACTTTTTATGACATTAACATGCATATTAGCCTTTAAAATTAGCACTTTTAATTTCGAGCGTTCGCATTCATTATAACTAATAGCGTTCTAAAGCTCGCACGGACTTTAGGTCCGTTCGCGGGTTCTGGTGCGAGCCGAACGGGGGGTGTTCGGCTCATCCCTATTGATCACATATTTTTAACTACTGGTATGGTGCCTGAGATTCTTACCTCAAGCATTGTGCCTATTCCATGGTTAGACCACAATGCAGTCTACACCACCATTGCCACATCTATCCCTAGAGTCTACCTGGTATCTCCCAGACATACTTAAACATCCGTCTCACCGTTTAGACATCGAGCGTGCCCTAAAAGACTACTTAACTCATAACACCACCCGATATTTCCCCACTTACACTTCGGAAAGAGCAAATTAAAAAAAATGGTGTGGAGTTCCTCCCAAAAATCTATACCAGACCCTTTATCTGAGCATGCAACCTGGCAGGCCGCAGGAAAAGAGGGGGGAACCAGGCCACATGCCCTCAACATGGGGAGGATGCTTTGGGGGTCTGTGACCCCTCAAAGCACCATGTCCCCATGTTGATGGGGACAAGGGCCTCATCCCCACAACCCTTGCCCGGTTGTTGTGGGGGTCTGCGGGCAGGGGGCTTATCGAAATCTGGAAGCCCCCTTTAACAAGGGGACCCCCAGATGCCAGCCCCCCCCTGTTTGAAATGGTAACGGGTACATTGTACAGCTACCATTTCACAAAGAAAGTGTAAAAAAAAACACAGACATCGTTGGGATAAGTCCTTTATTAAAAATAAAAATAAGATTCCAGTGGTGGTAATCCCCTCTCGTTATCCTGCGATGGGTGATCTCCTCTCCGGGGTCCAGCGATGGATGATCTCTCCTCTCCAGGTCCAGGGTCCAACGATGATGTCCAGTGCAGCACATCCTGTCTCCACTGGAGACACCGTGGGATTCCCGGCAGCCTGACAGGTCTCTTAGCTGAGGACGGGGCCACCCGTCACGTGACCCTGTCCCCCTCTGACACAAGGCGAAACCCGGGCTTCCCCAGTGACGTGCGGGTGACCCGCCCCCTCTGATGTAACGGAAACCTGCCCTGCCTTTTTTCTGTGGCCTGCCAGGTTGCGTGCTTGGATAAGGGTCTGGTATGGATTTTGGGGGGACCCCCGTGCCATTTTTTTAATTTTAATTTCAATGATTTTTATGTATATTGCCAGGATCCGGGAACTATGTACCGCTGCCATGTAAGCTCTGTGGAGCGTGGACCCTGAGCCATGATTGGCCGATTAAGGCTCTCACAGCAGAGCGCACTGTGATTGGCCAAAGCATGCAGGTCAGATGCATGCTTTGGCCAATCAGCAGCCATCAATGCCTTGCAATCTCGCAGTGCATTGTGACTTTCTAAAATTAAGGAAAAATGTTTATTTCTGCTTATTTTTAAGAATACTTTATGAATTATTAAATAAGTACTTCAATGATGTTATGTTGCACTAATGAGTTACACCGATTTTGCACTTGCACTTTATTTTATTGCACAAACTGTTTTGCACATATGTGCATTAGCATATTAAGGATTTTTTTTATAATTGTGGCACCAACCTGCGCTACTCTGGAGTATATAACATTACATCTATTTTAAGACACCATTGCACAGTATGTAAGCAGCTTTATTTGATGCAATGTAAGAAGGCAAGACAAATATTTATTTTCAGAGACGAAAGCCAGAAATATTGTACAGTCACTGCAGAACATGTATTAGTGGGCAATTAAGGAGAGATGAGTCAAGTTTCATCAGGAATAAATTGAGTCAAAGCCTAGTACAGTATGTAAGCAACTTTATTAGGCTGAATTGTAAGAGCATAAGACAAATACATTTTAGCAAGAAATAAAAACTATTTTGTAATACTTCACAGAAAATATCTAGAAATATTGCACAGTTGTTGCAGAGTATGTAAGCCGTTTATTAGGCTGCAATAGAAATTGGTGTGCATTATTTTACAGAAATAGATAAATATATCTTAAGTGTTTTTAATCATTCCTCTTAATAATTTGTGGAATGCTGCCCTTAGAAGCCCCTTCCGTTTTCTTCCTGATTTTCTTCTTCTCTCTGAAGTGCTGCTGCATGTGACATTTCCACTACCAATTGTTGCTGCTTATATTAAGTAGAAATCTGCTGCTGGTACTGGAGAATTAATTCTTTCAGAAGCACCCTCATTCCTTTCCTCTCTGGTTTTCCTTACCAGACTATGTTAACCCTTTTGCTGCCAGATCCGTACGGCATTAGGACATACAACACTGCCCTCAGGTGTCCATACGGACCTCATTTCCCTTTCTGCTATAAGCTCATGTGCAGAATGCAGCCCAATGATCATTACAGAGATAAGAGAAAATAATGAGATACTAAACCATATACATAAAGGAAAGGATGCGCATCCTTTCCATCATGTATATGTTTTAGTATCTAATTTTTCCTCTTATCCTTGAATAGTTTTTAAGAAGTATTTAATAATAAGCATTAAATCACACAATTAGACTTAATCTGTTACACAGTGATATATGTGATTTATATCGGTATATATACATGTTTTTTTCGCAAATTTTTTCTATTTTTGTTTTTCATACATTTCTTGCTTACATGTGTACATTATTTATTTTTGTTTTGACCATTTTATGATCAGATGTTTTAGCATTTAAGAAATGTTTTTATGTCGGTGAAGTTTTGTGTGGATTGCTCTTTAACAACAGGTGTTATGTGTTAGGTGTTTGATTTGATATACGCCTTTAAATAGCTTGTATTGTGAGCATTTCAATTGTTGTGAACAAGCACGGTTATGTTTGTGTGAAACGCATCAACTGATCATCATTGCAACTTTGTCTGGCTCATGACAATAAAGAAATGTCTACAGCATCTTTTGGATTCAAATGTGCGATCAATCTTTTCTTCTCTTTTTTATACTACAGGAAGTCATGATTAGCTGCATAGGGATGCAAGGGTTTTCCATGCATCCCATGCAGGCAATCCTATTGATGTCAATTTGGACACAGCGATAGCACAAAAATGCACGTGCGGGTAAACACAGCCCTCCATGGGCGTACAATGTAGCTGTCCCACATGAAAGTGGATGGGAAAGAAGCTACTGCAGATATCAAAAGGACAAAAAAAAGGGGGGGGGGGGAATAGAGAGTTAATACTTTTTACGTTATATTTTTGCTACATGCCTAACAAAATACAGCTTATCGGAATCGAGATCAGCAAGATGTTTGCTAAATGACTGATGCCTCTTCACATATATACACCTCCTTCCTCTGCACGAGGACATAAGTGGAGCTGCTTTGTAAATATCAACTTAATAGATGTTAGCACAGGTTAAATTGCCACAGAATTGTGTCCTGTTTAGGAATAACATTGCAACATATAACCTGCTACATCTACACAAATAAAGAAAAAACTTTATTCAAGCATCTTGTTGGCAAAGAGCACGTATCTGTGTGTTACTATATACACTTTTTCAACTGACTCTATGTGAACACTCCAATTACATGCTTTTCGGCTCCGGTTTTTCTAAAACCATCCCCTTTTTTTCCTGCAACCCTTAAAAAGTGCTTATTTTATTTTTCCGCCTAAATACAAGTGATAGTTTAACATCTTTTCATTTAGGAAATCAACCCCAATACTTGCAACAATAATTGCACTCTATGGACTGTCTCCTAAACTATCACGGACTGTAATTAAACTCTAATTGAAGAGCTATGCAAGTTTACAGCTAACAGAGAAATATACCTCAATTTACCTCTAGCTGCTCAGTCAGCAATTATCTTGCATTAATAGTTGCATCTCTCTGGACTGCTTATTGCCACCGATTTCTAACTTATTTACAATATTTCATGATGTCATTAGCAGCTACTAGGGGGATTACAGCCCGTTTCTATTACTTGCATAGGTAGCTTAGCCATCTCCATACCCCATTTATCACACATGTGTCAATATACAAATACGACCACACAGTGGTTCATTACTTGTTTACCCTATATGGAATATTGACACTGCTGCGATTAAGGAGGTGCCTCCAACCGTTATTGTTGTATGTTTGTATATTTTTTTGTTTGTCTTTATTTGTTGCGTGTTTTATGTCTAGCCCCGGAGGATGGGCATTTTTAACCATAGCAATTATTCCACGAACGTGATATGACAATTGTCGTTTTCAACAGCAATGTTATAAACTGTAATTAATAAAGTAGCTTTTCTGTTAACCATTGAGTATTAACTCTCTATTCCCCCCCCCCTTTTTTTTGTCCTTTTGATATCTGCAGTAGCTTCTTTCCCATCCACTTTCATGTGGGACTGCCTCCCCTTGGTATCCCGCATGAAAAACTGAGTGGGGTTTTTTTCTTTTACATATGCGATTTTGGCTACGATATCAACCCTTAAAACCAATATACAGGGTATGACAAAAAGAGCTGACAGAAAACATACTATCCCTCTGCCCCTTACACTCTGGGACAGAGACACTAGCACGGTCAACAAAAAACACCTCTCTCGGAAGCGTACAATGTAGCACACACCATTAAGTGAGGCTTTAGTAGGAATTTAGCAGAAATTTTATGAGTTATGTTGTGGTGTTATGTGCAAATAAGGATTTTTTTTGCGTTTTTTCAGTGAAAATAGCGATCTGATAAACATTTGCGCAAGTGTTGTGGAGCTAAAATCAGTAGTGCCTTCTTTTTATTCTACAGGTCATGTGCTTTCAGAAAATGTATGGTTTGGGGGGGTCTTTTTCAAAATCTGAAAGCTATAAGTTATAAATTAAAACATCCAATATTTTAGAGACATTTTTGCGTATGTTTGATTTTAGCCATTTTTTAAAAAGGTGCAATTAAAAATGAAAAATATTTGTTATTTATTAACTCAACACAGGATAAGCTTTTATATTTAGCGCGTATTTAGCAGAACTTTTGTAAAATTGTGTGTTTTTATCTGCTAATAATGGTTTTACTTTATTTTTAGCGACAATATTGTTTTGATAAACATTTACCGCAGGGCCTTAAAAATCAGTAGCACCTTTTTATTCTAAAGGTCATATGCTTTCATAAAATATATGGTTTGGGTTTTTTTTTTTTATTCTGAAAGCTGTAAGGGAAAAATGAAAACCTTCCGATTTTTTGAGGAATTTGGATATTTACATTTTTGTGTACGTCTGATTTTCACCATTTTGAAAAAAGGCACAATGTAAAAATTTTACTTTTTTGTTATTTATTAACTCCATACAGGTTAAGCTTTTATATTTAGTAGGGATTTAGCAGGAATTTGGTAAAATTAGCTGTGTTTTTATCTGCTAATAATGGTTTTAGTGTATTTTTTGCAAATATATTGATTTGATAAACATTTGCGCAAATACCACAGGGTCTAAAAAATCAGTAGCACCTTTGTTTTATTCTACAGGCCATATGATTTCAGAAAATTTATGTTTTTGGGGGTCTTTCACAAATTCTGAAAGCTGTAAGGGAAAAATAAAAACCTTTTTTGAGAAATTTGGATATTTACATTTTCTTTTCAATTGTTTTTATTGAAGTTTAGACATTTAAAATTTACAACAGTAACATTACTTTGAGCGATAGTTTACAGAAATTATCAGCAGATGGTACCCCTAAAGGTGCTGTTTGTTGCTGCTACTACACTTTTTTTTTTTCAATATTATTTATTACATTTTGAAAAAGAGTGTGTCTCAGTTGAGGAGCTAACTGTAGGGTTACGTATCACAATAGAATTGTAATTCAAAGTTGTTCAACATCGTTAAAACTTGAAAAATATCAAGGAATACAAACAGGGGAACATTAGCTGGGTACATCTCTTAAAAGGAGAAAAGGCAGAGGAGAAGACATTAAGGTAGATGGCTAGACTACAAGGATGAAGTCCCAAGGGAGACCTATGGAGTTATCATGTCATCGATACAGATGCGCAGTACATAATGAATGATGGAGAATATCTGTTCACTGTGTGCAAAAGAGTTGACTGTAGCCATTTTTCATGGAGAACAGAAGTTCAAATTGGGTCTGAGTATTGAGGTTTATCAAAAAAGAAGAAAACTCTGGAGGGTCTTGTTGTTTCCAGCAGGAAGCTATTGATTTCTTAGTGGCTGTTAAGCCATGAAGCACTAAGGGGAGGTGCTTCTTGGGCCAACAGTCACAGTTTAGAAAAAGGAGAGCCATGGCTGGGTCTGGGGAGCAGGTAGTGCCGTTGACGGATGATATGAAGGGAAATACCTTTCCCCAGAAGGAAAGAATCTTGGGGCAGCGCCACCAGATGTGCAATAGGGATCCTGATTCTTCACACTTCCTCCAGCATTGTAGTGAGTTACTTTTGGAAAATTTTGGGAGCTGAATTGGGGTGTAGTATCATTGGTGTGTTAACTTTAGGTGTGATTCCCAATGTGTTGTGCAGTGGGAGACTTTAAGCAGATTGTTAGTTACCGTCTTCCATTGCGAGTGGTTGAAAGAGCAAGAGAGAGAATTTTCCCACTTCTTCATGGACTGGGTTTTTTCATGGAGTGGGGAGGATAGAAAAAGTCGATAGAAGTATGTGATACCTTTGGTTGCCGGAGATGCACAGAAGGTAAGAGCCTCTTGTGGAGCCAATACATAATTTTTTTCCTAGAATGTTCCTAACACGTAGGTATTTATAAAAGTCACTTTGTGGTAGACAGAAGCCTTTCCACAGGTCTTCCTATGTTAGGAGGTTGGAATTGTCCAGGAGGTGTCCGATTGCCATAACGCCTGCCTCCGACCAGCTGACAAGTGATAGGTCATCAGTGAAGAATTCCAAGGTACTTAGAGGCAGAGATTGATAATCCACAGGGATTTTTTTGTGTAGATGGCTTTGGGAGTAGAGCCAAAAGGACATAGCTGCTTGAATAGTGAAGTAGGGAAGAGGTAGGGGTGGGAAACCCAGAAGGAGCGCTCATATGAGACCTTTGATTTGGTGTCCAATTATGGATTGTTCCATAGAGATCCATTGTTTGTCGATCGAGGGTGACCACCATTCGATGGCTTGATCCATAATAACTGCATCATAGTAGTACTTCAGGTTAGGGACTCCCATGCCTGTAGTGTGTTTAGGACTGTACATTAGCTTGCTTCAGCAACAACATCTTTTTTATCCCCATATGCAGAGGTTTATGGAGGCTTGTAAGTTCTGCAGATAGGAGTTAGACAGAGGGATCGGTAGCGTACATAAGTGGTATAAAATTGTTGGGAGTATGGAAATTTGCCCATGAAATGTGTAGTTTGGAGAGTTCCTGTGATTGACTTCTTATATTCCTCAGTAGTGTATCATAGTTTTTATTGAGTATTAAGGACTTAGGAGAGGTCAATTGTATTCCCAGGTACCTAATACAAGACTTGGGGGCCCAGGAGAAGCTGGAGAGTGCTGATAGGTGTGATTGTACTTTCTTAGATAAAGAGATGGGAAGCATCTGCGATTTAGAAATATTGACCTTGTAGAGTGATAATAGCCCAAATTTCTGAAGTAGGTCGGAGACCACTGGAAGGGAGGGTTTGAGAGGCAGATTATCACTAGGGATGAGCCGAACACCCCCCCGTTCGGCTCGCACCAGAACCCGCGAACGGACCTAAAGTCCGTGCGAGCTTTAGAACCCTATTAGTTATAATGGATGCGAACGTTCGAAATTAAAAGTGCTCATTTTAAAGGCTAATATGCATGTTAATGTCATAAAAAGTGTTTGGGGACCTGGGTCCTGCCCCAGGGGACATGTATCAATGCAAATTTTTTTTTTAAAAACGGCCGTTTTTCAGGAGCAGTGATTTTAATAATGCTTAAATTGAAACAATAAAAGTGTAATATTCCTTTAAATTTCGTACCCGGGGGGTGTCTATAGTATGCCTGTAAAGGGGCGCATGTTTCCCGTGTTTAGAACTGTCTCTGCGCAAAGTGTCATTTTTGAAAGTAAAAAAGCTATTTAAAATCACTCGCGGCTAATGTTAATTCATGGCTCCCGTAACACAGAGAACAGTGATTCATTGAAACTCATTCATAAAAAAAAGTCATTGATAAAAAATAAAAAAAATAAAAAAAATGAAAAAAAAAAAAGCGTAGGGGTCCCCCCAAATTCAATAACCAGGCCCTTCAGGTCTGGGATGGATATTAAGGGGAACCCCAGCCATAAAAAAAAAAAAAAAAATGGCGTAGGGTCCCCCTCAAAATCCATACCAGACCCTTGAGGTCTGGTATGGATTTTAAGGGGAACCCTAGCCAAAAAAAATGGTGTGGGGTCCCCCTCAAAATCCATACCAGACCCTTATCCGAGCACGCAACCTGGCAGGCCGCAGGAAAAGAGGGGGGGACGAGAGCGGCCCCCCCTCTCGCCTGAACCGTACCAGGCCACATGCCCTCAACATTGGGAGGATGCTTTGGGGGTCTAAGACCCCTAAAGCACCTTGTCCCCATGTTGATGAGGACAAGGGCCTCTTCCCCACAACCCTGGCCGGTGGTTGTGGGGGTCTGCGGGCGGGGGGCTTATCGGAATCTGGAAGCCCCCTTTAACTAGGGGACCCCCAGATCCCCCCCCCCCCTGTGTGAAATGGTAAGGGGGTACAAAAGTACCCCTACCATTTCACCAAAAAAGTGGCAAAAATTGTAAAAATGACAGGAGACAGTCTTTGACAATTCCTTTATTAAAATCTTCTTTCTTCTTTCTTCATCCTTCGGATTCTTCATCTTCTCCTTCCTTCATCTTCTTCCATCTTCTTCTTCCATTTTCTTCTTCCTCCGATCCGCTTCTTCTTGCGCTGGTCTTCTCGTCCTTCTCGTCCGGCATCTTCTTCCGTCGGCGTCGGTGTCGGTGTCTTCTTGGGCCGCTCCGCGCAATGGGAGGCTCCCGCTGTGTGAGGCTCCGCTCCATCTGACAGGTCTTTTAAAACGGAGGGCACCTGGTGACCCCGCCCCCCTCTGACGTCATGGGGAAAGCCATCATGGAATTCCCCATGACGTCCCTGTGTGTCAGAGGGGGCGGGGTCACCAGGTGCCCTCCATTATAAAAGACCTGTCAGCGGAGCGGAGCCTCACACAGCGGGAGCCTCCCATTGCGCGGAGCGGCCCAAGAAGAGACAGAGACACCGACACCGACGCCGACGCCGACGGAGACGGAAGAAGATGCCGGACGAGAAGGACGAGAAGACCAGCGCAAGAAGAAGCGGATCGGAGGAAGAAGAAAATGGAAGAAGAAGATGGAAGAACATGAAGGAAGGAGAAGATGAAGAAACTGAAGGATGAAGAAAGAAGAAAGAAGATTTTAATAAAGGAATTGTCAAAGACTGTCTCCTGTCATTTTTACCATTTTTGCCACTTTTTTGGTGAAATGGTAGGGGTACTTTTGTACCCCCTTACCATTTCACACAGGGGGGGGGGGGGCCCCGGGGGGTCCCCTTGTTAAAGGGGGCTTCCAGATTCCGATAAGCCCCCCGCCCGCAGACCCCCACAACCACCGGCCAGGGTTGTGGGGAAGAGGCCCTTGTCCTCATCAACATGGGGACAAGGTGCTTTAGGGGTCTTAGACCCCTAAAGCATCCTCCCAATGTTGAGGGCATGTGGCCTGGTACGGTTCAGGCGAGAGGGGGGCCGCTCTCGTCCCCCCCTCTTTTCCGCGGCCTGCCAGGTTGCGTGCTCGGATAAGGGTCTGGTATGGATTTTGAGGGGGACCCCACGCCATTTTTTTTGGCTAGGGTTCCCCTTAAAATCCATACCAGACCTCAAGGGTCTGGTATGGATTTTGAGGGGGACCCTACGCCATTTTTTTTTTTTTTTTGGCTGGGGTTCCCCTTAATATCCATCCCAGACCTGAAGGGCCTGGTTATTGAATTTGGGGGGACCCCTACGCATTTTTTTTTTTTTTTTTTTTTAATGAATGACAGCTCTCTGTGTTACAGGAGCCATCAATTCATTAGCCGCTAGTGATTTAAATAGCTTTCTTCCTGCAAAAATGACACTTTTTTGCAGGGAAAGTTCTAAGCACAGGAAACCTGCCCTCCTTCACAGGCCACCTATAGACACCCCCCAGATGTGATACTGCAATGCTGTTCTAACAGCATGCACACACATATCCCCAGAAATAAAGCACATATTGTTGTCAGCAGTCAGCAGCACACTGACACGCTGACACTGTCTGAAACATAATATGCGAGGCCGCCGGCGCGGCGGCCTCTTATACCGTGGGGCGTGTACTAAAGCCCCTGAGCTATAATTGGCTACAGGCATCCTGCCTGTAGCCAATTATGGCTCTCCTCGCTGCCGGCGCTGTGATTGGCCAAGCATGCGGGGTCACAGTGCATGCTTGGCCAATCATCAGCCAGCATTGCACTGCGCGGGCCGCAATGCATTGCGGGGCCGCGCGCATCACACGAATTTGATGCGAGCGGCCCCAATAGTTCTGGGCTCGCCGAGCGAGCGAACACCCGGTGCTCGATTCGAACATGGGTTCGAATCGAACACCGGGCTCATCCTTAATTATCACATCATCGACATATAGTCCGATTCTGTGATCCACTTGACCGATTTTAATCCCTGTGATTTTAGGGTAATTCCTGATAGCCTGTGCAAGGGGTTCCATAACCAAGGAGAATATTATGGGTGATAATGGGCATCCTTGCTTGGTGGCATTTGTGATGTTAAATGGGCGTGAGAGGGTGGCAGAAGCGTATACTTTTGCATGTGGATTAGAATAAAGAGCCCTTATAGCTGAATCCATAAATCCTGTGAGGCTGAAGATGTGAAGTACTTCCTTCAGGTAGGCCCAATGTACACGATCAAACGCCTTCTCTGCATCTGAAGATAGGAGCAGAGAAGGCGTGCGGTGGAACTCTGTCCATTGAAGAGTATTGGGGATGCATCTGGTGCCATCAGAGGCTTGGCGACCTTTCACAAAGCCTACTTGGTCAGGATGGATTCATTTAGGTATGGTGTTTTCCAGAGGCGTAGCTCAAAGGGGTGTTTCAGCTGTAAATTTTTTTTTTTAAAGTCAGCAGCTAAAAAAAAAGTAGCTGCTGACTTTTAATAAGTACACTTACCCTCCCAGGGCGCCCGCAATGTCGACCGCCGAGGCCGACATGTCCCTCAGCTCTCCGGTTCCAGCGCCACCATCCTCACTAATGGAAACAGGCAGTGGAGCCTTATGGCTTCACTGCCTGTTTCCAACTGCGCATGCGTGAGTCGCGCGGCGCTTTGTGAATGGGACGAGCTGTGTTAGGGAACACACAGTTCCCAGAACACAGCGTGCCCCATTACCCAGAAGACAATGCAGAGGAGGACAGAAGACTGAAGATCACCGAAGATCACCGCGGAGTAGGAAGAGGCAGATTAGGAAGACTGCCTAGCAACAGGGATTTCTGATAAGGTAAAAAAAATTTTTTTTTAAATGTTTTATTTTTTATTTTTTAAAGAACATTAATGCTTCTTTTTTTTTAGGGTGGCCCTCCACTTTAAAGCTTGTGGGCCGGGGGGGCGGAGCTTGCCGCGGAAGGAGATGGACGCTCTGCAGCACACAGGGACAAACCGGCACAGACCAGGCTGCAATCACAGCAATCGCTGCGGAATTCACCCACCGGAGCTGGGATAGAAACCGAGGCACCGATCGGTAATGTCCAGGAGGAACAAAAACATGAAAAAGCCGCAAAAGATGACCGAATACTTTCCGCTGGGTCCCAGGCAAGATGGCGGCGGCGGGCCGGCAACACGAGGAAGATTCAGCACGCCGATGCCGACATCATCTAAAGGTAATCCGAACAAAAGGATGGCCCCACCACACTGCCCGCAATCGCCCATACATACCCCAACCTCGGGAAGCCCAGAAAAAGCCAGACTAAGGCTGGATGCCACGGATCACGTCCTGTCCCACTCCCAGGGCCTAGACTCAGGGGAGGACACGAGGGAACTCCCGGACTCTATTGACACGTTCCCCACATCTAACCAGCCTGTGCTGGATACCACTCTAAGAGACATGTTAGTCTCCCTAAGGATCTCTCTGCATACCGATATGCTCTCCTGTGTCCACAACCTGGGGATAGAATTGAAAGAAATTGCTGCTAGAACTGATCACATTGAGCATAAAATGGGGGAATTTGCAACCACCATCAATGATCTGGTGGACGCACACGATGACCACACAGACGAGATGGACGCCATGAAAGCTAAAATGGCGGACATCGAGGACCGCTCAAGAAGAAATAATTTTAAAATTAGAGGGGTTCCCGAATCGGTCGCACAACCTGATCTGAAAATGTATGTCACCCAGTTATTCCAAGCCATGATCCCGGAATTAACTGAGCTTGATACCACAGTGGATAGGATCCACAGGCTACCCAAACCGTCTCACCTGCCGGATAATATACCCAGGGACGTAATCCTGAAACTCCATTTTTTTCACATAAAGGAGCGCCTGATGGCCGCATCTAGGAACAAAGAGAACCTTTCCCCGCAATACAGAGACCTGCAATTCTTTGCAGATCTTTCCCAATTCACCCTGCAAAAAAGAAGGAACCTCAACACAATCTCTAAAGCTCTGAGAAACCATAAAATTGCATATAAATGGGGTTTCCCGACAAAACTAATCATCACTAAAGATGGGAAGGATCACGCCGTAGATACCCTTGCGAAGGGAATGCAGCTCCTCCACAAATGGCAAATTATCCCAGATGTAGCCGAAACCAGCAAACACCGCAGTCCTCATCGCACTGGCGAAGACTGGAACCTGGTTGCTCCCAGACATGCACATAAGGAAACCTAATTCACCTGCAGCAACCACATATTCTCACCTACCGTTCCCTGTTTAGGAGAAATGTTGGCTGCTAAGCTGAACTTTTCTTTTACTTGTTTTTTTTTTTGTTTTCTGCAACTGCACTTTTTTTTATATACCCCCCAAGAACATCTTGAGTGACCATCAGTCACACCCGGGTCATGATGACCCTCCTCCTCCCTTACAGGAGACTCTCGTTCTTTGCCCAATGTTTATTTCTTTGTTTCACCTGACTACTGTTTATGCCCGCAGTACTATCCTTCAGCAAACAGACGCAAGTCTACATCTAATATGGATCTCTTGTTCACGTTCTCTATCCTTCTAATCTGTATACTGATTTTCCACCCCTCTCCTATCTCTCCTAATTTCCTACTAAAATTTTCTAAGAAGCTGTTCTCAAAACCACGAAGACAGGAAAAACAACTTAAAAAATTATCTAGAACTTATATGTTTTTGTAAGCACCGGGGGGGGGGGGGGCCTGGCCTCTTCTGGCACAGTTTGTGCCCAGATGGGGTGCCGGGGGGGGATGGGCTCCCTCTCCTCTGGCTCCCTGACCTTGGCATGTCTGACCACTTTTATATTTAGTTATGCACAAATGTGATACAAAACTCTTTCTTACATGTCTGACAAACGATATGACACCTAATGTATCTACTAACACGCTAAATTATTTTTTTTTTTTAACATGATGTTGAATAAGTTTGATGACAGACTTTCACTTTGTTAATGTTACTATTGTTGTTATGCACAAAAATTTTCTCAATAAAAACGATTGGAATTAAAGCTTGTGGGCCCTGATGCAAAAGTTGACCTTGCCCCCCCACTACCCCCACTTCCATTGCGTGCCAAGATACTTCCACTGTGCCAAGATATTCCAAGTGGCTAAAGAGTTATTTCAGACCTTTATTTACATATTGATAGGGTAATTAAAATGAAGTATGTCAACATGTGGACAGTTCAATCTTTTGAATGCCCTGCAGCAGGGGTATGCAACCTTAGAGAGATGGAGATCTACCTGAATAATGTGAAAGTGATCAAAGATCACCGGAGTTGGTGAGAGGTATGTAGGGACAGAAGTCAGTGAGCGGTATGTAGTGACAGAGAAGTCCGTGAGCGGTATATAGTGACAGTGTCAGTGTCAGTGTGCGGTATGTAGTGACAGGGAAGTCAGTGAGCACTATGTAGTGACAGAGAGGTCAGTGAGTGCTATGTAGTGACAGGGAGGTCAGTGAGCACTATGTAGTGACAGAAGTCAGTGAGCGGTATGTAGTGACAGAAGTCAGTGAGTGGTATGTAGTGACAGGGAGGTCACTGAGCAGTATGTAGCGACAGAGAAGTCAGTGAGCGGTATGTAGCGACAGAGAGGTCAGTGAGCGGTATGTAGCGACAGGGAAGTCAGTGAGCGGTATGTAGTGATAGGGAGGTCAGTGAGTGGTATGTAGTGACAGGGAAGTCAGTAAGCGGTATTTAGTGACAGGGAGGTCATTGAGAGGTATGTAGTGACAGGAAAGTCAGGGAGCGGTATGTAGTGACAGGGAAGTCAGTGAACGGTATGTAGTGACAGGGAAGTCCGTGAGCGGTATGTAGTGACAGGGAGGTCAGTGAGCAGTATGTAGTGACAGGGAAGTCAGTGAGCGGTATGTAGTCACAGGGAGGTCAGTGAGCGGTATGTAGTGACAGGGAGGTCAGTGAGAGGTATGTAGTGACAGGGAAGTCAGTGAGCAGTATGTAGTGACAGGGAAGTCAGTGAGCGGTATGTAGTGACAGGGAGGTCAGTGAGTGGTATGTAGTGTCAGGGAAGTCAGTAAGCGGTATTTAGTGACAGGGAGGTCAGTGAGAGGTATGAAGTGACAGAAGTCAGTGAGCGGTATGTAGTAACAGAAGTCAGTGAGCGGTATGTAGTGACAGAGAGGCCAGTGAGCGGTATGTAACGACAGAGAGGTCAGGGAGCGGTATGTAGCGACAGAGAGGTCAGTGAGCGGTATGTAGCGACAGGGAGGTCAGTGAGCGGTATGTAGCAACAGGGAGGTCAGTGTGCGGTATGTAGTGACAGAGAGGTCAGTGAGCGGTATGTAGGGACAGGGAGGTCACTGAGCAGTATGTAGCGACAAAGAGGTCAGTGAGCGGTATGTAGCGACAGAGAGGTCAGTGAGCGGTATGTAGTGACAGGGAGGTCAGTGAGCGGTATGTAGTGACAGGGAGGTCAGTGAGCGGTATGTACTGACAGGGAGGTCAGTGAGAGGTATGTAGTGACAGGGAAGTCAGTGAGCGGTATGTAGTGACAGGGAAGTCAGTGAGCGGTATGTAGTGACAGGGAAGTCAGTGAGCGGTATGTAGTCACAGGGAGGTCAGTGAGTGGTATGTAGTGACAGGGAAGTCAGTAAGCAGTATTTAGTGACAGGGAGGTCACTGAGCGGTATGTAGTGACAGGGAGGTCAGTGAGCGGTATGTAGCGACAGGGAGGTCAGTGAGCGATATGTAGTGACAGGGAGGTCAGTGAGCGGTATGTAGTGACAGAAGTCAGTGAGAGGTATGAAGTGACAGAAATCAGTGAGCGGTATGTAGTAACAGAAGTCAGTGAGCGGTTTGTAGTGACAGGGAGCTCAGTCAGCGGTATGTAGTGACAGGGAGGTCAGTGAGAGGTATGTAGTGACAGAAGTCAGTGAGCGGTATGTAGTGACAGAAGTCAGTGAGCAGTATGTAGTGACAGAAGTCAGTGAGCGGTATGTAGTGACAGAGAGGTCAGTGAGCGGTATGTAGTGACAGAAGTCAGTGAGCAGTATGTAGTGACAGGGAGCTCAGTGAGTGGTATGTAGTGACAGGGAGGTCACTGAGCAGTATGTAGCGACAGAGAGGTCAGTGAGCGGTATGTAGCGACAGAGAGGTCAGTGAGCTGTATGTAGTGACAGGGAAGTCCTCCATGGCAATGACAAGGACCCCTCCTTCCCCCACCATCCTGGCAATGACATGTCCCCCCAGCCCTGATGCTTCTCAAATTGACACAAACAAATCTGGGGCCTCTCAGGAGCTGAGGTTAAGAGATCTTTCACATAACTTTTCTGACTGTGTGAGTGCTGGTAGGCCAGGTGCTGTGGGAGGCGGTCTCATAGTGCCTCACATGAGAGAACACTCCTCACACAGCAATGTGCGTGTGTAGCGCCGGGCTCCTAACGAGCATGCACTATGTGTTTTGTAAATTTTATGTTCCTTGAACCACAGTTGGGTTTTGGTGTCAATTGTACCAAATTATGGTTTCAGTACCAGTCTGGCTGGATTGCACTGGGTTCTGCTTGGCCATAGGTGTCGCTGTCACCTTTGGCAGGCATGAGAAAGCAGTTTGGCTGGGCGTATTGGGTGTCAATCTCTCTCGGAACCAACCAGTGAGTGTGTTGCCTTGCTGTGAGATCTGGGAGAGGGTACTTAAGGTACTGAGATCACGTGCTTCAGGGTTCCGGTCCAGAAGATCTTTCTGTATGTTTGGTCCTGGTCCTCCTGACCAGCCCTCAGGGCCCTCATGGCCTGGGGTGCAGATCCATCCAATTCCGAGTCTCGGGGCTAGCTAGCCCGAGGCGAAGTAACTGAAAGGAGGATTCCAAGGTGGTCCGGTGCCGTCTCGTCTGTGGAGAGGCCCAGCAACTAAGAAAGCAACCAGGGGAGGGCCACGCAAAAGGCTGATTCCTCAGCAAGAGCCTGGAAGCTAAGTTGAAAGACACCAAGTGAATCCACGCTCGTACGGTATTGCCAGGTCGGCTGCAAGATACTGGTACTGTATGAGGGTCCTCTAAGTTTGTCTATATCCTTCAGTTACAACCAAGTCTGTGGCAGAGACTTTCATCTACAAGTTCTACAACCAAGTCTGTGGCAGAGACTTTGCTTTATTTGAATAATCTATCGGCTGCTAAACCTAGTGAGAGGAGGTTTCTCCGATAGCTGTGAAAATCCAGTTGTGAATGGCTATTTTCTGGATTCTATAGTGAGAGACTTTCAGTTTTGAGCAGTTCCAAGAGTACCTGAACTTCCTATCTAAACCCTCTATCCCTATTGAGAGACTGTGTTTTTGTCTACCTTTTTTCCTTTTGCAAATAAAAATCCCAAAGCAGATTCAGTGTCAGTTTCTACAGTTCTTTGGGCCATCTACCTCGGGAAACCCCTAGACATCTACGAGGTCAAGAAGGTAACGGTAAGCCCAAATTAAACCAGCAGCTCCTTCGGGGGTTAGTGCTACACGTGTCCTACCTGAGTTACTGAAGTCCTGTCCCGAGTCTCAGGTGCCTCTCTCCTCCTGTCCTCGCTCTGTATCTGTGTGGCATCTCACTGACTGTCGCCCTGTCCTTGTCAGCACACTTCCAGGCTGGCAGCAACAAGCATCACATATCCCTGTCCTGAATCCTGCGAGGGAACTCACACACACTCAGACGTCTCTTCTCCAGCCAATGAGAGTGGCGGAGGGGTGTGGTCTGGGTCTGGGGAGAAGGCAAACTAGAAGCTCTGGAGTGGATTACAGAGCTTGACACGGACCCTGTGTGACACAAGGTGGATCCGACCTGGATTCTGTTTCCAGGATTTCGTGATTGCAAAATGCAGCATGTACAATGATAACACACAGCAGGGGGGTTGTGGGCCCCCTGGAGCTGAACGTGGGGTTGATATGGCGACTCCTGCACCCCTTCACACTACGCCCATGATGTTTTCTAATTTAAAGCCGATGATTTGGGCATAAATCTTAATATATGTGTTTAGGAGAGAGATGGGACAGTAATTAGCTGGTTGGTCTGAGGATTGTCCTGGTTTGGGCAATGTTATTATTAGGGATGAGCCAAACACCCCCGGGGTTCGGTTCGCACCAGAACCTTCGAACGGACCGAAAGTTTGTGTGAATTTTCGAACCCTATTCGTTACAATGGACGCGAACGTTCGAAATCAAAAGTGCTAATTATAACGGCCAATATGCATGTTAACGTCATAAAACAGGTTTGGGGACCCGGGTCCTGCCCCAGGGGACATATATCAATGCAAAAAGAACTTTTAAAAACTAAATTTTTTTCGGGAGCAGTCATTTTAATGATGCATAAAGTGAAAAAAAAAAGTGAAATATTCCTTTAAATATGGTACCTGGGGGTGTCTAAAGTATGCCTGTGAAGTGGCATGTGTTTCCCGTGTTTAGAACTGTCCCTGCACAAAATGACATTTGTAAAGGAAAAAAAGAAGCCATTTAAAACCACTTGCGGTTTTAATGTCATGTCTTGTCCTGGCCATATGGCTGAAAATCCTTGAGAAAAATGGCATGGCTACCCCATCACCCCCACCCCCACCCCAGCCCTTTTGGGTCTTGTATGGATATTAAGGGGGACCCCGCACCCAAAATTAAACCCTATACCTACAACCCTATATACTCTGAACAGAAGTATATAGGCGGTGCAAACAAGACAGGGACTGTAGGTTTGTTCTTAAGTAGAATCTGAACAGGTACATTTTTAAGTGTAGCTCCATCCAAAAAAAATCTATTTTTAAGCTTTTTGGAGAACATAGGGAGGGGTAGTCACCCCTGTAACATTTGCTGTCTTTGCACATCTGTTCAGAACATTTCACCTCACTTTCCGTCCCAATGACAAATGTTTTTGGAAAAGTGGGGTTTTAATTGAAACAAGGATTGGTGATAAAGCATCAGTAGAGAGGAGTAAGGATGAGCCCGGTGTTCGATTCAAACCCATGTTCAAATCGAGCACCGGGTGTTCGCTCGCTCGGCGAGCCCAGAACTATTGGGGCCGCTCGCATCAAATTCGTGTGATGCGAGCGGCCCCGCAATGCATTGCGGCCCGCGCAGTGCAATGCTGGCTGATGATTGGCCAAGCATGCACTGTGACCCCACATGCTTGGCCAATCACAGCGCCGGCAGCGAGGAGAGCCATAATTGGCTACAGGCAGGATGCCTGTAGCCAATTATAGCTCAGGGGCTTTAGTACACGCCCCACGGTATAAGAGGCCGCCGCGCCGGCGGCCTCGCATATTATGTTTCAGACAGTGTCAGCGTGTCAGTGTGCTGCTGACTGCTGACAACAATATGTGCTTTATTTCTGGGGATATGTGTGTGCATGCTGTTAGAACAGCATTGCAGTATCACATCTGGGGGGTGTCTATAGGTGGCCTGTGAAGGAGGGCAGGTTTCCTGTGCTTAGAACTTTCCCTGCAAAAAAGTGTCATTTTTGCAGGAAGAAAGCTATTTAAATCACTCGCGGCTAATGAATTGATAGCTCCTGTAACACAGAGAGCTGTCATTCATTAATAAAAAACAAAAAAAAAGCGTAGGGGTCCCCCCAAATTCAATAACCAGGCCCTTCAGGTCTGGGATGGATATTAAGGGGAACCCCAGCCAAAAAAAAAATGGCGTAGGGTCCCCCTCAAAATCCATACCAGACCCTTGAGGTCTGGTATGGATTTTAAGGGGAACCCTAGCCAAAAAAAATGGCGTGGGGTCCCCCTCAAAATCCATACCAGACCCTTATCCGAGCACGCAACCTGGCAGGCCGCAGGAAAAGAGGGGGGACGAGAGCGGCCCCCCCTCTCGCCTGAACCGTACCAGGCCACATGCCCTCAACATTGGGAGGATGCTTTGGGGGTCTAAGACCCCTAAAGCACCTTGTCCCCATGTTGATGAGGACAAGGGCCTCTTCCCCACAACCCTGGCCGGTGGTTGTGGGGGTCTGCGGGCGGGGGGCTTATCGGAATCTGGAAGCCCCCTTTAACAAGGGGACCCCCAGATCCCGGCCCCCCCCCTGTGTGAAATGGTAAGGGGGTACAAAAGTACCCCTACCATTTCACCAAAAAAGTGGCAAAAATGGTAAAAATGACAGGAGACAGTCTTTGACAATTCCTTTATTAAAATCTTCTTTCTTCTTTCTTCATCCTTCGGATTCTTCATCTTCTCCTTCCTTCATCTTCTTCCATCTTCTTCTTCCATTTTCTTCTTCCTCCGATCCGCTTCTTCTTGCGCTGGTCTTCTCGTCCTTCTCGTCCGGCATCTTCTTCCGTCGGCGTCGGCGTCGGTGTCGGTGTCTTCTTGGGCCGCTCCGCGCAATGGGAGGCTCCCGCTGTGTGAGGCTCCGCTCCATCTGACAGGTCTTTTAAAACGGAGGGCACCTGGTGACCCCGCCCCCCTCTGACGTCATGGGGAAAGCCATCATGGAATTCCCCATGACGTCCCTGTGCGTCAGAGGGGGCGCCTCCCATTGCGCGGAGCGGCCCAAGAAGACACCGACACCGACGCCGACGCCGACGGAAGAAGATGCCGGACGAGAAGGACGAGAAGACCAGCGCAAGAAGAAGCGGATCGGAGGAAGAAGAAAATGGAAGAAGAAGATGGAAGAAGATGAAGGAAGGAGAAGATGAAGAATCCGAAGGATGAAGAAAGAAGAAAGAAGATTTTAATAAAGGAATTGTCAAAGACTGTCTCCTGTCATTTTTACCATTTTTGCCACTTTTTTGGTGAAATGGTAGGGGTACTTTTGTACCCCCTTACCATTTCACACAGGGGGGGGGGGCGGGATCTGGGGGTCCCCTTGTTAAAGGGGGCTTCCAGATTCCGATAAGCCCCCCGCCCGCAGACCCCCACAACCACCGGCCAGGGTTGTGGGGAAGAGGCCCTTGTCCTCATCAACATGGGGACAAGGTGCTTTAGGGGTCTTAGACCCCCAAAGCATCCTCCCAATGTTGAGGGCATGTGGCCTGGTACGGTTCAGGCGAGAGGGGGGGCCGCTCTTGTCCCCCCCTCTTTTCCTGCGGCCTGCCAGGTTGCGTGCTCGGATAAGGGTCTGGTATGGATTTTGAGGGGGACCCTACGACTTTTTTTTTTTTTTTTGGCTGAGGTTCCCCTTAATATCCATCCCAGACCTGAAGGGCCTGGTTATTGAATTTGGGGGGACCCCTACGCTTTTTTTTTTTCATTTTTTTTATTTTTTTTATTTTCTATCAATGACTTTTTTTTATGAATGAGTTTCAATGAATGACTGTTCTCTGTGTTACGGGAGCCGTGAATTAACATTAGCCGCGAGTGATTTTAAATAGCTTTTTTACTTTCAAAAATGACACTTTGCGCAGAGACAGTTCTAAACACGGGAAACATGCGCCCCTTTACAGGCATACTATAGACACCCCCCAGGTACGAAATTTAAAGGAATATTACACTTTTATTGTTTCAATTTAAGCATTATTAAAATCACTGCTCCTGAAAAAACGGCCGTTTTTAAAAAAAAATTTTGCATTGATACATGTCCCCTGGGGCAGGACCCAGGTCCCCAAACACTTTTTATGACATTAACATGCATATTAGCCTTTAAAATGAGCACTTTTAATTTCGAACGTTCGCATCCATTATAACTAATAGGGTTCTAAAGCTTGCACGGACTTTAGGTCCGTTCGCGGGTTCTGGTGCGAGCAGCCGAACGGGGGGGTGTTCGGCTCATCCCTAGAGAGGAGATACCTTTTTCCCAAATTAAATCTAACAGGATATAATTTCCCTTCCTAGGGGTAGATTTTCTCTCACTTCCTGTTTTATCCTTCCGTTTGCAAGTAGGAGTCGTTTGTAAGTTGGCTGTTTGAAAGTAGGGGCCTGCCGTATATACTCTGCAGAAATTTGCCCCATTAGATGTTGGTGTAGCCACAACACTGTAAGCCCTCACAGTTACTATTGGTGGGCACAGGAATTGGCCCTGCTGTGAATTATTAGATCAATATTTGTAATTGCATGCACCTGTTGAACAGGGCAGAAAAATTGGGCCTTTGGTGGTGGTGGTGGTGGACGGTGTTGCCACAAGACTGTAAGCCCTCACAGTTACTCTTGGTGGGCGCAGGAATGGGCCCTGCTGTGAATTACTAGATCAAGATTTGTAATTGCATGCACCTGTTGAACAGGGCAGAAAAATTGGGCCTTTGGTGGTGGTGGTGGACAGTGTTGCCACAAGACTGTAAGCCCTCACAGTTACTCTTGGTGGGCACAGGAATGGGCCCTGCTGTGAACTATTAGATCAAGATTTGTAATTACAGGCCCCTGTTAAACGGGGGCTGAAGAATTGTGCCTTAGGCACTGGTGCTGGTGCCACAACACTGCAACCCCTCACAGATACTGTACTTGGAGCACAGCAGTCAGACCTGTTGCGAAGCAATGCTTAAAAAATTGTAATTACACGCCCCTGTTAAACAGGGGTTGAAAAATTGTGCCTTAGGCAACGGTGCTGGTGCCACAACACTGCAACCCCTCACAGATACTGTACTTGGAGCACAGCAGTCAGACCTGTTGCAAAGCATTGCTTAAAAAATTGTAATTACACGCCCCTGTTAAACAGGGGCTGAAAAATTGGGCCTTAGGCAACGGTGCTGGTGCCACAACACTGCAACCCCTCACAGATCCTGTACTTGGAGCACAGCAGTCAGACCTGTTGCGAAGCATTGCTTAAATTTTTTTAATTACACGCCCCTGTTAAACAGGGGCTCAAAAATTGTGCCTTAGGCAACGGTGCTGGTGCCACAACACTGCAACCCCTCACAGATACTGTACTTGGAGCACAGCAGTCAGACCTGTTGCGAAGCATTGCTTAAAAAATTGTAATTACACGCCCCTGTTAAACAGGGGCTGAAAAATTGGGCCTTAGGCATCAGTGCCACAACACTGCAACCCCTCACAGATACTGTACTTGGAGCACAGCAGTCAGACCTGTTGCGAAGCATTGCTTAAAAAAATTTAATTACACGCCCCTGTTATACAGGGGCTGAAAAATTGTGCCTTAGGCACTGGTGTGGTGGCACCCAGAAACAAAAATGTTCTTCCAAGCTATCAAGGAATGGATCATTGAGGAGGAGGAAGAGGATAGTCAGTGAACATAACAGGACAGTCACTCAGCATCAGCATAGGCAGTCTTGAAGGGATGTGACATTATAAATTATTCAGTTATATCCGCTTCAGGTGCCTGGTAGCTGGTGGTGATCCAAGACTGATTCATCTTTATGAAGGTCAGTCGATCAACCGAGTTGGTGGACAGGCGCACCCTGTGATCGGTGACAAATCCTCCAGCAGCACTGAATGTGCGTTCGGAAAGAACGCTGGATGCAGGACAGGCCAGTAGCTCAATTGCATACTGTGCAAACTCTGGCCAGTGATCCTTCCTCAAGACCCAGTAAGCCAGAGGATTTTCGGTGGGAAAGGTGTCCAAGTCTGACCTTGCCCCTAGGTATTCCTGCACCATGTATATCAGACGCTGGTGATGGTTGCTGGAACCGATCATACCTTGGGGCTGCTGACTAAAAAATTGTCTGAACGCATCGGTCAGACGTCCACCTTCCCCACCGTTCCTTCTGCTACTGACCGAAGCCTCAGCAACTCGTCGTCCAGGACCAGGTTTTTGTAACCTCCCAGTTTCTGGGAACGCGTTGCACAGACCTTTCTGCAAGGCCTCCCTGAGATGTCTCATCCTCTGCTCCCTCTGCGACGGCAAAATAAGGTCCGCAACCTTACCCTTGTACCGTGGAGAGTGGCCAGCCAGTAATGGCCCTCTCCTTGATCCGAAGAATACGAGGATCCTTCCGCAGGCTTTGCAGGATCAGGTAGGCCATGCAACATAGGTTAGATGAGGCATTCGGTCCGGAGTCTTCTGGGTCACTGAGGACGACATGATCGCCAGCCACCTCCTCCCAGCCAAGTACAAGTCCACTGGTTTGTTGGGACTGTACATCATCCCTAAAAGACTGCTGCTGATGCTGAGTGCCAGGCTCCACCTCCATGCTCACACAATCGAAGTCCATGGAGGAAGAAGAAGAGGAGGGGGTGGAGGAGAGAGGTGTGTCACAACCAGTAGTAGCATTTTGGAGGCGTGGTGGCGGAACAACCTCCAACACTACTGCACCTTGTCCTGCATCCCTCCCAGCTGCCAATAGAGTGACCCAATGGGCCGTGAAAGATAGACAACGTCCCTGTCCATGCCTGCTGGACCATGAGTCAGCTGTAATATGCACCTTACTGCTGACCGCCCTGTCCAGCGAGGCATTGACATTGCCTTCCACATGCCGGTAGAGAGCAGAAATCGTCTTCCGTGAGAAAAAGTGGCGTTTGGGAACCTGCCACTGAGGAACCGCACATTGAACAAACTCACGGAAGGGGGCCGCGTCTACCAACTGAAAAGGCAGCAGTTGAAGTGCTAGCAATTTAGCCAAGCTAGCATTCAACCGCTGGGCATGTGGATGGCTGGGAGTAAACTTCTTTCGACGGTCCAGCAGCTGGGGCAGGGAAATTTGCCTGCTACAATCGGACGTCGGTGTACTGCAAGTACTTGGTTGTGACACACCTAATTCTACACCTTCAGTCCTCTCAGAGCAGCTTTCAGAGAGGACTGAAGATATAGTGGGGTTGGAGATCCCAGCTGATGAGGAGCAAGGAGAGGTCCGCTTTGTTCTTTGGTGTGGGTCTTTAATGTGCGCTTGCCAACGAGCTGCATGGCAGGTCGACATATGCCCAAGCGGCTGATGTTTTGGCCACGCAAGATACGCTTGAGACAAATATTGCAAATAGCAGTGATGCGATCTGATGTACTCGTCTCAAAAAAGGCCCACACCAAAGAACTTTTTTGATAACGTGCAGAGGCAGCGCCCTGCACAGGCGGAGCTCTGCAGTGTGATTCAGTTGGTGTGCTGGCCTCTAGCTGGCCTCCGGAGGGCATCCTGCCTCGTTGGACATGTGCTGCCGCCTCCTCCTCCTCCTCCTCCTTTCTCCCTTCAGGCACCCACGTGGAGTCAGTGACCTCATCATCCCCTCCCTCTTCACCACTGGAGCAAACCTGGCAGTAAGCTGCAGCTGGTGGAACATGACTGCCAGATTGCTGTCCTTCAGCATCCCCTCTCTCTGCGCACACACTACTGCCTTCCTCAAGCTGG